>PVLA01003550.1:49757-208288 GCA_004027455.1 Hydrochoerus hydrochaeris | reverse complement strand
ATAGAATATTAGCAAACAGGATGCAGCAAATCATCAAGAAGATTATACACCATGACCAAGTGGGATTCATCCCAGGCATGCAGGGATGGTTCAACATACATAAATCAATAAATGTAATCCACCATATCAATAGAGCCAAAGCAAGAATCACATGATCATTTTTATAGATGCAGAAAAAGCTTTTGATAAGATCCCAACATCCATTCATGATAAGAACCTTACAGAGAATTGGAATAGATGGTGTTTCCCTCAAAATGATAAAGGCCATCTATGACAAACCAACAGCCAGTGGCTCATTAAATGGCCAAAAACTGTAAGCCTTTACGTTGAAATCAGGCACAAGACAAGGATGTCCATTATCACTGCTCCTATTCAACATAATACTTGAAATACTAGCCAGAGCAGTTAGACAAGAGAGATAAATAAAAGGAGTAAAGATAGGAAAAGAAGAAGTTAAATTATCATTATTTGCAGATGACATGATACTCTATATAGAAGACCCTCAAACCTCTGTTGAAAGACACCTAGGTATAATAAATAAATTCAGCTATGTAGCAGGATACAAAGCCAATATTTAAAAAATCAATAGCATTCTTATACACTAACAACAATATCACCAAGAAGAAATAAGAGAAAACACAACCTTCACACTAGCATCTAAAAGATGAAATACTTAGGAATTAATCTAATGAAAGATGTAAAAGAGCTGTACAAGGAAAATTATAATATCCTGAAAAAAGGAATCTAAGAGAACCTCAGAAAATGGAAAGACATCCCTTGTTCATGGATAGGAACAATAAATATTGCAAAAATGGCCATTCTCCCAAAACTGTTATATACATTCAATGCAATACCAATGAAAATACCACTAGCATACCTCATAGATCTAGAGAAATCACTCCTAAAATTCATCTGGAACCAGAAGAGACCTAGAATAGCAAAGGCAGCTCTAAGCAGCAAAGTAAAGGCAGGTGGCATCACAATCCCTGACTTGAAGTTATACTATAAAGCTAGTGTAATAAAATCAACATGGTATTGGAATAAAAACAGACCTGAAATCAATGGAATAGATTAGAAGATACATCTACAAACACACTCAACCACCTTATCTTTGATAAAGTGGCCAAGCATGTTCACTGGAAGAATGACAGTCTCTTTAATAAATGGTGCTGGAAAAATTGGTTATCCATGTGCCAAAAACTAAAATTAGACTCATGCCTATCACCATGTACTAAACTAAAATCCAAATAGATCAAAGATCTAAATATTAAAACAGAAACACTAAATCTGTTGGAAGACAAAGTAGGTAAAAATCTTGAAGACATAGGGGTAGGTAGAAAACTCATGTACAAGAACCAAACTGCATGGGAAATACTTCCCAGAATCAATAACTGGGATCATATCACATTAAAGAGTTTCTGCACATCCAAAGGAATCTCTAGTAGAGTGAAAAGAAAACCTACAAACTAAGAAAAAATCTTAGTGAACTGTCCCTCAGACAAATGACTTCTGTCTAGAACTTATAAAGAATTTTAAAAAATCAGACCCATGAAATTCAAAACCCAATCAAAAAATGGATCCAAAAACAGTCAGTGTTGATTTAATATCCATCTTGCTCTGAAGTCCTACCATGCTTTTGTTTTTCTATTACCATTGTTTCTATCACATTGTGTGTTATTGGATTTTAATATGTAAGATAGTAAAAACAAAATTTTTATGGAAAATGAGATAACATAGCAGCCATTATTCATCTTTGGTTATATTATTCAGAATGTCTTGGAATACTTCCATTCTCCTGAGTTGTTTATTCTACTTTGTTATGTTTGACATTATTGTGTGTAAAGCTAAGCTCAACTATTTCAAAGAAAGAGACATTATGATAGCTACTGTTAATATCCAATTTTCTTGTTGTGAAGTGCTGTTGCTTGCATTGTTCTGTTCTGTTCTGCTTAGATCTATCCTCTTTTGTTTTATTACCTTTAAAATAAAAAAGTAAAAAAAAAAGATACACATTACCAACAATTGATACTAGTGAGACTGAAGGACCAAATATTAACCCAAATGGGGAAAATGGCAAAAAAAAAAAGCAAAATGCAATCTCAAACTTCTAGTCCACCAGAAGCAAGTAGAGGAGACCCTGAAACAGAGGACTTCAAAAGTAATACACCGGAAATGTCTGAAAAGATAGCAAGTGAAATAAAAAAATAATAATTCCATGAGGCTATAGAGGAAATCAAATTAGAAATAATCTCTAATGTAAATACAGAAATAACAACCTCAGTAAAAGAGTTGCTCAGTGCAGCTAAAGAAGAAATAGATAAAAAAGTACAGGAGCATGGGAAACTGATTGAAACCTTGATTGAACAATACAGAACACAAGCAGAATTCATGAAACCAACTCAAAGAGACATCCACGGAACAAAAAATTCTATTCAAAGCATGCAAAACCATTTAAATGAAGCTGAGGATAGGATTTCAGACCTTGAGGACAGGATTGCAATTAATGATCATGAAAGGAGAGAACTTCTAAAACTAACAAAGCAGCATGAAATGACAGTCTAGCAGGTTCAAGATGATGTCAAGAGAAACAAAATAAAAATTAATAGGCATTAGTGAAGAGGCAGGAGTCAACGCAAATGACATAACTAAAATATTCACAGAAATAAAAGCAGAAAATTTTCCCCAAATGGGGAAAAATCTGATATGCAGATAAGTGAGGCATATAGAATGCCAAACAGTTACAACCAACATAAATCTACACCCAGACACATAATAGTGAAGATCCCAGACATACAACATAAAAACAGAACACTAAAAGCTGTTAGAGAAAAGACACAACTCACCTATCAAGGAAACCCATTAGAATCACAGCAGACTTTTCAGCATAAACCCTCTCAAGTTAAGACAAGCTTGGAGTGAGCTATTTCATGCCATGAAAGAAAATAACTTTCAACCCTGAATGATGTACCCAGCAAAAATTTCATTCAAATTTAATGGAGAAACAAGATACTTCCATGACAAAGACAAATGAAGAAATTCATGCCCACAAAACCAAACCTAGAAAGAGTATTGAAAGACATACTAGATAGAGATAAATATTACCACAGTCTCCAGAACAACAGAAAGAAACCACTCGGTAGGACAAGCAATTAAACAAGGGGGAAAAGCAGAAAGCAAACAACTGGAACATAACATGGAAAAGTATAGCCAGTACATATCAGTTATATCCATAAATGTAAATGGCCTCAATTCACCTATCAAAAGAAATAGGTTGACAGAATGGATCAAGAAACAGGATCCCACAATATGCTGTATACAAGAAACACATCTGGCCCAAAATGAAACTCATAGATTAAAAGTCAAAGGATGGAAAAAAGTACTCCATGCAATAGGAACCCAGAAAAAAGCAGGGGTATCCATTCTATTTGCAGACAACATAAATTTCAAACCTAAAATGATTCAAAGAGATAAAGAAGGTCACTATACACTCATTAGTGGAAAAATTTAAGAGGAAGAACTAACAATTACAAATATATATGCACCAAATACAGGAGCACCCAACTATATAAGACAAATACTAATGAACATGAAAATCCAAGCACACAAGAACAGAATTATAACAGGGGACCTTAATACCCCATTGTCACAAAGACATAGATTATCTAGACAAAAAGTCAGCCAAGAAATAATAGAACTGAATCACACCTGTGACCAATTGGACTTAGTAGATGTTTACAGAGTGCTTCACCCAACCATATCAGAATACACATTCTTCTCAGCTGCCCATGGGGCACTCTCCAAAATAGACCATATATTATCCCATAAAACATTCTTAAGTAAATGCAAAGGTATTGAAATTAACCCATGTGTAATGTCTGACCATAGTGCACTAAAACTGGATGTTAATGGCAAAAGGAATATCAAAACTTCCATAAATATATGGAAATTAAATAACAACCTTCTGAACAACCAGTGGGTTACAAATGAAATTAAAGAATAAATAAAGCAATACCTACAATTTAATGAAACTATGGAAAAAATACTTTAGCCTGTGGGATGCAATAAAAGCAGTCTTCAGAGGGAAATATATAGCAATAAATTGTCATATCAAAAAAACAGAAGGAGCACAAATAAACAACCTGATGCTTCATCTCAAGCTTCTAGAAAAAGAAGAGCAAGTTAAACCCAAAGCTCATAGAAGAGAGAAAATTGTAAAGATTAGAGCAGAAATCAATGCAATTGAAACTAAAAAAAAATTACAAAGAATTAATGAATCAAAAAGCTGGTTTTTCGAGAGAATAAACAAAATTGAAAAACTTCTAGCTGAACTTATGAAGAAAAACAAAGAAAAAACCCAAATTCACACAATAAGGACTACAAAGAGGGAAATTATTGCAGATCCCATCGAAATTCAAAAGATCATGAATACCTAATTTGAAAATCTCTACTCACATAGAGTGTAAAACACAAAGGAAATGGACAGATTTCTGAAAACATATGAACTACCAAAGTTCAACCAAGAAAAGATAGCAATTGTGTCTAACCCAATATCAGCTATTGAAGTTGAAAACATAATTAAAACTTAGCAATAAAGAAAACCCAGGTCCTGATGGATTCATGGCTGAATTCTACAAGAAATTTAGAGAAGATTTAATGCCAATACTAATTAAACTCTTCAATGAAATTAAAAAGGAAGCAATCCTACCTAAATCATTCTTGGAGGCAAGTATTGCTCTGACACCAAAACCAGAGAAAGACCCAAACAAAAAGGAGAACTATAGGCCAATATCACTAACAAATAATGATGCAAAGATTCTCAAGAAAATATTGGCAAATAGAATGCAGCAAATCATCAAGAAGATTATACATCACAACCAAGTGCTATTCATTCCAGGAATGCAGAGGTAGTTTAACATATGCAAATCAATAAATGTAATGCACCACATCAAAAGAGACCCCCCCAAAATACCCCCCACATGGTCAGCTCAAAAGATGTTTAAAAAGCTTTTGATAAAGTCCAACACATGTTCATGATAAAAACCCTTCAGAAACCTGGAATACATGGTGTCTACCTCAATCTTTTAAAGGCCATCTATGACAAACCAACAGCCAACATTATACTAAATGGACAAAAACTAAAAGCTTTCACTTTAAAATCAGGAACAAGACAAGGATTCCACTATCACCACTCCTATTCAATATAGTTCTGGAAATGCTAGCCAGGGGAATCAGACAAGAGAGAGAAATAAAAGGAATAAAGATAGGAAAGGAAGAAGTTAAATTATCACTATTTGCAGATGACATGATACTCTATATAGAAGACCTAAAAAACTCCATTAAAAGACTACTAGAGGTAATAAACAAGTTCAGCAGTGCAGCTGGATACAAAGTCAATGCTCAAAAATCAATAGCATTCTTGTACACAAAAACTCACCAACAGAGAGATTAAGGAAATATCGCCTTTCACAATAGCATCTAAAAAATGAAATACTGAGGAATCAACCTAATTAAGAATGTAAAAGACCCATATGCTGAAAATTATGCTATGCTAAAAAAGGAGATTTGAAGGATATTAGAAAATGGAAGGATATTCCTTGCTCTTGGCTAGGAAGAACCAACATTGTGAAAATAGCCATACTCCCAAAACTCTTATACAGATTTAATGTAATCCCAATCACAATACCACTGGCATACCTCACAGATCTAGAGAAGACACTCCTAAAATTCATTTCGAAACAGAAGAAACCTAGAATAGCAAATGCAATTCTGGGTAACAAGGGCAAGGCTGGAGGCTTCTCAATTCCTGACTTGAAACAATGCCACAAAGCCACAGTAATGAAATCAGCATCTGAAGTTCAATGAAACAGAGAAGATGCAAATACAACTACAAAACATTCAGCCACCTGATATTTGACAAAGGTGCTAAACATGTTCACTGGAAGAAGGATAGCCTCTTTAATAAATGGTGTTGGAAAAATTGTCTCTCCACATGCCGAAGACCGAAACTAGATCCATGCCTATCACCATTGACAAAACTAAAGTCTAAATGCATCAAAGAACTAAATATTAAAACAGAAACACTAAATCTACTGGAAGACTAGTTAGGTACACGTCTTGGAGACATAGGGGTAGGCAGAGAATTCATGAACAAAACGCAAACTACACAGGAAACACTTCAAAGAATCAACAAATGGGATTTCATAGTATTGAAATGTTTTTGTACTTCAAAAGAAATCACCAACAGAGTGAAATGAAAATCACAGAATGGGAAAGAATTTTAGCCAGCAAGCCCTCATAAAAAGGACTTATATCAAGAACATATGAAGAATTGAAAAACATCAAGCCCCCCAAATTCAAAGACCAAATGCAAAAATGGGCATGAGAGATAAACACACATTTCTCAGATATAGATATACAAATGGCAAATAAATATATAAAGAAATGTTCACCATCACTGGTCATTCGAGAAATGCAAATTAAAACAGAATTGAGATTTCCTCTCACTCCAGAAACAATAGCTGCCGTCAAGAAATTGACTGATAACAAATGTTGGTGAGGCTTCAGGGAAAAAGGAACACTGTTCCACTGTTGGTGGCAGCGTAGACTGGTGCAGCCACTATGGAAATCACTATGGCGATTTCTCAGAAGACTAGGATTGGAAGTTCCATTGAATCCAACTATTCCCCTCCCAGGTATTTTCCCAGAAAAAATGAAAAAGCCATACATATCACAGTGATATTTGTGCACTCATGTTCATAGCAGCACAGTGTGTAATAGCTAAATCTTGGAAACAACCAAAATGTCCATCAACCACAGAGTAGATCAGAAAGATGTCATATTTTTATACAATGAAATATTAGTCAGCTATAAAAAGGATGGTCTTGAGGCTTTAATCGGTAAATGGAGGCAACTTGAGACTATCCTCATAAGTGAAATAAAAATCATATTTATAAATATCACATTATGTCTCTAGTGTAAAAAGTAATAAGAACTGTAGAAGTAATAAAACCCAAAATGTGTAATTGCTATTGTAAAATAAGAGGAAAAGAAAGTACTCTAAAGGATATAATTGCATGTATGTTTAAGTGTGTGAGACTGATAACCACATTAGTAAGATTTTATTGGATCATTGAATAGAACTGTTTGCAGTTTCACTGTTTCAATGTCCACTTTGCATGCTTTAATTTTATAAGTTAAACAACTATTTCTAAGAATACAATATATAATTTATCAACCAGTGATTTATTATTGTTTACTTTTTCAAAATTCTGTATTATTTCTATTCTTTTTTCTGTTTTGCTTTTTTTCTCTTTAAATAAAATTTTAAAAAATAATAGTGTTAAAATAAAATAATGCTGCTATTTGTATTTGGTAACACTTTGAGTGACAGTTGATACATGATCATTTCTGTGCATATCTGTAATACAGTATAGAGGTGTTTTCTTTGGGGTCTTGGTAGGTACAAATAACGTATCTTCAGCATTTTCATTCCCTTTACTTGGCTTTCACTTTCCTCCCCTCTCAATCCCTTTCCCCCATCTCTAAGAGTCTACCTTCTACTTTCCAATATCTTTGCTTTATTTTATTCATGTGTTTATTTTTTAGGTTTATCATAACAGAAAACATGATATTTAACTTTCCAAGTTTTATTTCTTTTAGTGTGAGTCTCACACTCCATCCATTTTCCTGCAAATGACATGATTTCATTAATCTTTATGGGTGAATATATCACATATCATGCTGTCTTTATCCATTCATGTGTTGATGGCGATCTAGACTATTTCCAGATCTTAGTTACTATAAATTGTGTTGCAATAAAGTGTGCATATTTCACTATAGTGTGACTTTTTAAATTTGTTTGAGAATATCCTCAAGAGAGATATAGCAGGGTCAAGTGGAATTATATTTTTAAATTTGTTGAGGAATCCCCATAATGACTTCAATAGCATCTGCACTGGTTTGCATTCCCAACAGTGTAGGGAGATTATTTTTCTGACATCCCCACCAGAATTCATTGTGTGTGTGTGTGTGTGTGTGTTTTTGATGACAGCTATACTGACTAGACTGAGATAGACTCTCTAAATAGTTTTGACTTGCATTTCCCTAATGTAAATATTTTTTCATATACTTATTGGTCATTTGTACTTCTTCCTTTGAGAAATATATGTTCATTTCAATTGTCCATTTCTGATTAAGTCATTTGTTTTATGGGTATTTAATTTCTTGAGTTCTTTATATAGTCTAGAATTCAGTCAAAAAGCAGAAGACATTAAAAACTTCTTTCCATTCTACAGGTTGTCTCTATGCTCTGTTCATAATTTCCTTTGCTCTGAAGAAGGTTTTAATCCCATTTGTTCATTGTTTATATTATTTTAATCCCATTTATTCATTTTTTATATTATTTCCTGTTATTCGAGTTCTATCTAGTAAGCCTTTGCTTGCTGTTGTGGCTTCAAGTGTTTTCCTTATGTTATCTTCTAGTAGTTTCGCTTTCCATTTTTATACTATACTTTTTGTCTCTGTGTGGTACTGGTAATCAAACTCACAACCTTGAGCTTGTCAATCAGGAACTTATGCCACTGAGCTTAATCCCCAGCCCAAGTTTCTATTTTTATAACTAGGTTTTTCATTGATTTTGACTTAATACAGGATGAAAGACAGGCATCTAATTTCAATTTTTAAGTAAATATCAATTTTCCCAGTGCCATTTCTTAAAGAGGCTGTCTATTTTTCAACATACATTTTTGGTTCCTTAATCGAGAATTAGATGTTTGTAGTTGTGTGGGTTTCTTCCTTTATCTTCTATTCTGTTACATTTGTTTACATGTCTGTTTTTCTGCCAGCACCATACTGTTTTTGTTACTATAACTTTGTGGCATAACTTGAAACCTGATATTGTGATGCCTCCAGCTATGCTCTCTTTGTTCAGGAATCCTTTCATTATTCTTGATCTTTTCTCCACATGAATTTTTCACTCCACATGAATTTTTGGATTGTTTCTTCTAGTTCTGTGAAGGATTTTGCTGGTATTTTAATTGGGATTGTATTCATTCTATAGATTGCTTTTAACAATATTGCCATTTCAGTTTTTCTGATGCAACAACAAAGGATGTTTTTCCATTTCCTAACGTTCTCTTCAATGTCTTTCTTCAGAGTTCTATTATGTGAATTACTGAGTTTTTCATCTCCTTGGTTAGGTTGATTCATAGATACATTTAAAAAAAGCTGTCTTGCTTATTTTTCTCATTGCTAGGACAAAATACCCAACATCTACAAGCTAAAGGAGGAAAGGTTTAGTTCAGCTCACATTTTGTAGATGTTTCAGTCCATAGTTGGCTGACTCCAAGGTAGGCTGGCATGACATAAGAGAAAGACTTCATGGCATGGCAGGCAGGACATAGAAAACAGGAAACAGCCTTCTGACCTTTTATATTCCATTCAGGATATATGCCTATTGATTGGTGCCACCCACACCCAGCATGAGACTTCCATTATTACCCCCAGAACTATGCTAAATGAATTTAGATATCTCATGGTCTTAAACCATAGTCACACACCATAGATCCAGCCATATTTGAAAAGCATCACCTATGAGTACATGAGGATTTGGGGGGAATAAATAGATTAGAGAGAGTGAATCTTTTAGAGCTTTCAATGATAAACAGCTGGCTGTGGTATGTGTACTTTAGGTTTGCTACCACTCATCTAGATACAAATTAAAACAGAAACTATTGCTGGGCATGGTGGCTCATGCCTGTAATTCCAGCACTTGGGAGGCTGAGGTAGGAGAAACATTGTGAGTTTGGGACCAGCCTGGGCTACAAAGTGAGCTCCAGGCCTGCCCAAACTACACAGAGAGACCATGTCACAAAAGACAAAAAAAGTTATTGTGGGTGAAGTTCTTTTCCAGATTTTTTTTCAGGGGGAGGGTTCCTTTTTGGTACACAGCAACATTATTGGTTTTTATGTGTTGCTTTTGAATCCTGTCACTTTGCTGAACTAGTTTATCAGACATAAAAGTCTTCTGGTAAGGATGGTTGAGTCTTTTATGCAAAACATTATATAGTCTGCAAATAGAAATAATTTATTTGACTTCTTCTTTTCCTGTTCATAACCTTTTTATTTCTCTCTCTTGACTGATTTCTCTGGCTAGAGATTTGAGTACTATAATTAACAGGAATGGTGAGATTGTATACCTCACCTCATTCTTGATTTAGAGGAAATAATTTCAATTTTTCCTCATTTAGTATGATGTTAGCTCTGGGTTGTCAGTCAGTGGTAACTTGGTACTTGCTGATTGGTTCCTAGAGGTATGATGACCAGTATCAAAAAAAATTATTTTGGCTGAAAGGATTGAGAGTCATAAGGCAATCAACACTGACATGTTCTAGTGTGCACATCAAGTACCAAACAAATGACAAGTACTGGGACAAAATTTTAACATCAAAATGCATCAAGTACCAAATTTGTCATGTTCCAATGTATGACTGTATGTGGCTTTTTAGCAGTTTAGGTAAATAGATATCCTATATCTATTTTCATCAGTCAGGGTTTTTATCATGAAAAGATGTTGAATTTTGTTGAAGGCATTTTTTTGCATCTATTGTGTGATTTTCATCCTTGATTCTATTTAAATATCATACCACATCTCTTGATTTGCATACCTTAACCCATTCTTCCATACCTAGGATGAAATTGACATGGTCATGTATAACCCTTTTAATCAGTTGTTGAATTCAGTTCATTAAAGTCTCATTGAGGACTTTTGCATCTATATTCATCAAGCATAATGGCCTGTAGTCTTCTTTTTTGTTGAATTCTTATACATTTTTGATATCAGTGTAATTCTGGTTTCATAAAATGAGTATGTGAGCTTTCCTTTATTTTTTATTTCATATAAAGTTTGAAGAGTGTTATGTTAGTCCTTCTCTATAAGTTTGGTATAACTTAGCAGTAAATCCACTGGATCCTGGTGGGCTTTTCTTAGTTGGGAGACATTTTATCACTGCATCAATTTTATTGCTTGTTATTGATCTGTTTAAATTTTTATATACTCTCAGTTAGGTCATATATGTCTAGGAACTTGTTCATTTCTTTGAAATTTTCCAAATTAGTGAACTACAAACTTTTATAATACTTTCTAGTACTCCTGTGGTTTTCAGAGATATCTGTTGTGATTTTTTAAAAACTTTACTGCTTTTAAACAGTTCTCTCAGCCATATGAACTAAAAAAAATCTACGGCCTCTTCCTGTTTTCCATGTGCTTTCATTTCAGGCAACAATGGCATCACCACCAAAAGCATCAAAAGAAGAAGGGGATAAAGCACAATGATGTGGAAGAAGGGAGAGAATAAATAGGCTCAAAGACATGACAAAGTCTGAGAGGTTTGCTCTCTAAAGGCTTTATGGCAAGAATAAAGCTTAAAGAGTTCTTCAGAGGGAGACTGGTTGTGGACTAAGGTGACTAATAATATAGGAGTTGGAGAAGAAAACAATTTCAGTGTCTATCATCATCAATTAATATTTACAGAATTATTGGCATGAATTCATGTTTAATCCATAGCTATAACTGAAACAAACCTATTATGGAAATGCAGTGACTAAATTTATGAATTTCAGCTAGTGCAGTCAGGTGGTTAAGTGACATATTTTCTTATGATCCTGTTTCTTGAAAGGTCTTTGCATCTTCTCTCTTTGGGAAATTAGTTCTTTCTAAATTTTTCCATACTGTGCTTACCTTCTACACAGAAACTAACAGAAGTGAGGAGCATACACAACATGTGACCTATGACTGAAAGTCTTGGTTATAGGTAGCAGAGAATTTCAGATGTCATGCTTATCACTTATTCTCAATAATTTCATAAGTTAGAATACAAGAACTGTATTACATCTAAGTTTTAAAGGGAAAGTAAATAGTTAGGAATGCTCACCCTCCCTTGAAAATTTGGATTGGCCTCAAACTACATTTTTTCCATTTGTTCCACTATTTTCCTCTATCTTCTTCTCTAACAATGATCCACTTGCTTCATTTGCTGGCAGCATCTGGGTCAGTAACTTTCTTTGGGCATTTTGATTTATTTTTGCTAAGGTTCAAGACTGGTATAAAAAAAGCTTACTGAAATCTAGGCTATAATTCAGTGGAGTCTTATAGAGAACTTAAGATTAAGCATCTGGAAAATTCCACTGTCACCCACCAATCCAAACAACTGGATGGAAGTGTCTGTTTGGTTCAGCAGTTGCCTTTTTTAATGTGAGGAATGACATTAACAGAAAACAGAAACAAATTAGATTTGTCTCTATATAGAAATTTTTAAGTTGAAAAAATTCTTTTTAAAAACTATTTTTAAACCTAGTCCATCACTCCATATTACCCCAACAGTCTACTGTGGACTCTTCTCATTCCAAAGAATGAAGTCATGCTTCATGGGAGACATCTGCTTCTTTGGATATTACTGCCCTGAGCACAGAACATGACTTCATTAGAGGGAACAGTGGACCAGAAGAATTCAACAGGTGACTTTCATATGTGACAGTAAAAACAAAAACAGCCAAAAGAGAGTCTCTCTAAGTCTATTGCCTTAAGGATAGACCAGACACTTGGTGATATCACTCTCTAATGATTTCCTTTAGCTTCAAAATAATGAGATATGTACAAAAAAACTAAGAAAAATATAACTCCTAGCAATATCACTTATACTTTTTTTCTTTTCTTTTTGAGACAGGGTCTCATTATACAATTCAGGCTGGCCATGCACTCACTTTGTAGCCCAGGTTGGTCTCAAACTTGCAACAATTCTCCAGCCTCAGCCTCCAGAGTGCTGGGATTACAAGCGTGTGCCACCAAGTCCAGCTCACTTACATGTATAAACAGAGAAGCTGTCTTCTCTTAAAGGATTGGACAGAGTACACACTGGGAAGAGACTGGATGTTTGAAATTTTGGTGTAGCTACTGAATGCACACCCACATTCAGTAAGTTCTTCTTCAAGGAATCATTGTTCCAAATAATGCCACAGACCTACACAATGTCATCTTTCAATTCTGAAAAGTGAATTCAAAACATTAGCAGGGATTTTGGCTTTCAAGGAAAATGTTTTGCAGAGAATCTTGATGGTATTTCAGACATATGTTGTTTATAACCTTAATTTTTAAAATGAGCAAGTTCATAAATGTGTTACCTACTAATCAACTTTCCTCTAAATGCATCTGTTCCCATTTTATTTGATACTGTAAAGAAATTTTAATAGACAGTTAAAGATTTGTGTTATTCATAATCTTCTGCTCCTATTAACTACATCTTTTTAAAATCACTAGCATTTTAAAACATAATAAATGCTGATTTATTTTATTAGCTTCTTAGGACTCATGATAGCTATAATTATAGAAATTAAAGGAGAAAGACATCATGTGGCCAATCCCCTTTGACCTAGGAAGGGCAGGCTTTATAATCTCTTTATTGTAACTTACTTTGACCCCCACATTGCACTCAGGATCCATATATTCATATATAGATATAGATATAGATATAGATATAGATAGATAGATATTGCTTAGTGTTTCAGACAGTGTGTCCTATATTTGACAATGTTTAAAGAATTATCTAGAGAGAATTTTTAATAACATACTAAATAAAAAAGTCCTAAAGTAATAAATAAAATCAGAGAGTATAGTCATGGAATTTGTATTTACAAATCATGTCTGAGGTGATACCTTAATTTTGAAATTATGGCATACTGGGAGATATGACAGGAACATGAACAATTTTAGAGAACAGCAGATAAATAAGACCACATCTCTTTCCACATCATTTTACACAGTGAATTTGAAATTATTTTATGTAATCCTCAAACTACCCCTGTGTTAATGGCCATTCTACAGAAAAAAAGATACAATTATCCCAGATCCCTCAGACAAAGTTAAGGCTCAAACTTTGGTTATCTGATGCCTGCTTTTGGCTACTTATTATTAATCTTCATAACAGGTTTGGGGAATTGGTGAGTACTGGGTTCAAAAAAATGATAGTTCAACAAGAAATCAATGTTCAATTGGGGCAATATGGTAAAATAATGCAAGGGCTCATATTAAATCAGCATTACATTTGGTTCATTTAATATATAAAATCCATTTCTGTGCAATAGTGCTAACAAGAATAAGCAATATGTAGCTCTTTTTTTAACTACCACTTATTTACTTTTTTTCCTCCATGATACCAACACTCAGGCTTTTTGACAACTATATTATATACTCCACATTAAGCAAATATGCAATAGTTACAAATAAACAGGAAAGGGAAAGGAAAAGTAGCAGAAGGTCATCTTAGGCTGATGTTTTGGACCAGTCATGGATGCAAACATGCAAAGCAGTAATTCTGTTAACTTGGTCATTCAAGGCATTTTACTACTTCCCACACAGACTTCTACTCACAACAGGCAAGTCATAGTGTCCTCAGTTCAAGGATATCAGTTTTTCTTGGAAGCAGTGTAGTAAAATGGCATAATCGAACTACTTAGAATTAGGCAGACTTGGGCTTGAGTTCTGTGTATCCTACTGTGTGGCCTTAGGGAACTCAATAAACTTTCCAAGTTTTAATATTAGTTGTAATACGAGAGTAACATTTTCTCTTTCCCAAATCTGTAAATATAAATAAACTGATATATCAAAGGGATTTAATCTGTGTCAATAAGTAATTATTCAATGCTAATCTCCATAACTGGCCTCATGAGTTGGTTTAAAGTTAAGGTTTTGGAGAGAGAAGTCAAGAAGGCCTATCAGTGAGCAACAAAATACAAAGCCTCCCAGGAGAAACAACTCATGTGCCAGAATAAAACACCCTGGAGAGACCCAGACAGAGGGAAATGGATCCCTTTGACACAGGAAGAAATTAAAACACAAAAAAGCTTGTCAAATAAGTTGGGACTAAAACTGTGAGAGCTAAAAATTATGGGACACAGCATTTTCGCTGCAACCCGCCAAGTTTGCACTGGCTTAAATCCATGCCGGCTGGCAGAACCGCACAAACTCATTCCTACCACCACTCACAGGAACCATAGCAGTGTTGAAGTCAGGGTTGGTGAGCCCAATGGAGAGCAGAGCGGGGAAAGGGACCTTCATTAATCCATGTTCAGTGCTGGGAATGAGACCCCCTCCAAGGGAAGGGCATGACCAAATGGGTGACATGTTGGAATTGGGCAAGAGGAGCCTGAACTGGGAGCAACAGTGACTTCAGTTGGTTGCTCCCTCACCAGAGCAGATTTGTGGGATTTGCTTGGACTGGGCCATGCCCCTGGCCAGGACTCAATGAGCTGTCCCAAATCAATTCCATGCACCTAGCAAGCATTAACCGGGTGAAGGCCCCTAAAGTTTGGCTGGCCAGGTGGGGAGGGGCTGCCATATGCAGCTGCAGCTTACACCTCAGAGACAAGAGCAGTCAGGAGAGGGTGGAAGTCCCTCGCCAGCATGCTTTGGAGGTAATGTGGCCAAAAGGGAAGGGCACTGGGACCTGCACTGTAACCTGTGTGGAGGAAGCCAGGACCATGACAGGAGAGAGAGGCAGGAGGAGACCCCTAGCCAAAAGAAGCCTGAGAGCACTGATCTAAGAGAGGGAAAAACAAGGAAGACTGAGGGTGGCAAATATGCAACATCAGACATGGCTTCAATGGACATTAAGGGATATCTTTGTGACCTTGTAGACAAGCTCAAAATTGAAATATTAAATCAGGTAAAGCAAGATATAAGTAGATTAATAAAAAGAAATGCTCTCAGGAAGCATCTCTCAGGAAGATGCAGACGGAAGAAGGGAGTAACACAAAACAAAGGCGAGAAACATTCGATAAAGACTATAAAGAAAATATAGAATACATGAAGCAGATTCAAAGAGACTACCAGGAAATTAAAAACTCCATTGAAAGCTGGCAAAACACCTTAAAAGAAACTAAGGATAGACTATCAAAACTTGAAGGCAAGTTTGCAATGTGTGATCATGAAAGGAAAGCTCTCTTAAAAATAACAAGGAAACAGGCAGTAACAATACAAAAGCTAGAAGATGACAAGAGAATCTATAATTTAAGAATAAGAATTGCGAGCAAGAAGCAGGAATACATACAGGCAAATTACAAAGGCTATTCACGGAAATAATTAAGGAAAATTTCCCAAGCATGGGAAAAGAAAATGACATTCGGTTGTGTGAGGCATATGGAACTCTAGCCACCTACAACCGAAACAGATCTACATCCAGAGATATGATAATCAAGATGCCAGAAATTCAATATAAAAACAAAATATTAAAAGCCATCAGAGAAAAGAAACAGATTACCTATAAAGGTAAGCCCATCAGAATCACAGATGACTTCTCAACACAGACCATCAGATCAAGAAGAGCTTGGAGCAAAGTATTCTAAGCCCTGAAAGAAAATAGCCTCTAGCCCAGATTGATGTATCCTGCAAAACTGTCACTGGAAATTAATGGAGAAACAAGATGCTTCCATGACAAAGAGGAACTGGTGGAGTTTGTGACCACCAATCTAACCCTACAGAGAATACTGAAGGACATTCTAGAGAGAGAGAAAAAAATATCAGGATTTTAGGAACAGTGGCAGAAAGGCCTCAGTGAGTGGGGCAGGCAGTAGAATGAAGGAGAAAACTAGACAGACAAAGGCAGAAAACTAGCATAGCAGAAATGAGGCAGAGAAGGATAACTAGAATCCCTAACATACATGACCTTGATACAATATATTGTTAATAGTGCACCAGGGTTTAAAACCTACATTACTCACACTACTCTGCTAAGATGTATTATATTTTGTTCCAGTCATTTTGCCTGTACTAGATTTGAGGGCACAGACAGTAATCCCAAAAATAACAGGATATAGTATGGTAATCATCCTTAATTTCCTATTAACTTAATCTACAGCTCTGTAAAACCTACACTGTTTTACCGTGACTGATCGTAATAGAATCTGGTTTGTTAGATCGCTGTTTAGTATTGTTGATTTTATTCAAAGCTGTTATGATTGATAGTATCAAGTCTGAGATATAGGCAACTGCACTTAAGATGACAAGATTCACTAGGATATCCACTCTGGTTTGATTATTACCTGCCTTTGAACTTTTATACTGTCTACAATGTTTTATTTTTACTAATATTGTTATGTACTGCTATATTCAATTATACTGCTATATTCATTTATGCCTGATGATATAGACAATTCTATTGAAGATAATAAGAAACAACACAGCAATCATTGTAGATCACCTTGTACTGTGGTTTTATACGACTTTTTGGTTTCATGTTTTTATAGAATTTGTTTTGTTTTGTCTTGCTATGTTTTGTTTTTCCGTCTAATACAGAAAGGATAGAAGTACATGTAGAGATTCATGCATGTGTAGCTGTTTACACCATCACTGTTTGAATATCTACTTTGTATGCTTTAATTTTTTAACTTGAACAACTATTTCTAAGAGGACCATATGTAATTTACCAACTAGTGATTTCTTATTATCTATCTTTTTTTGAAATTCTATATTATCTCTACACTTTACATGCTTTTGTTTCTTTTTAAATAAAAAAAATAAAAAAATAAAGTTAAGGTTTCATTTGTGGGACCTATGAGTTTAACTTTAAACTCAACATTTTATTTAAACTTAAATAAATGGCAAAGGAAGGACTCTAATGAATGGCATTGGAACAATTAGTTATGAATTTTATAAAAAGTAGCATTCCCTTAGCAAACATATATAAAAATAAATTTAAAATATGAGTAAAAATTAAATGGGAGGAAAATATTTTAATAGTTTTAGGAGCAAATTCTGAAGATATTCTTATGACCTTAGTGTAAGGGCAAGATTTTAAAATACAAGATACAAAAGCTAACTTACAAGGGAAGAGCTAACTAAAGTTGACTATGTCACTACAAATTTTGGTGAACATGTGGCCAAACAAACCATACATTGTTGGTGAAAGTACAAACTGATATAATTTTCAGGAGTAATTTGGCAACAAAGTCCATGTTCTATATGACTTATGACATAGCAAATCTTTTTTTTTCTTATTTTAAAGAGAATAAAACAAAAGAGAACAAAACAAAGCAAATCAGAATGGAACAATGCAAGCAACACAGTACTTCACAACCAGACAACCAGACACAATGGTAGCTACCATAATGTCTTTTTTCTTCAAAATAGTTGAGCATACCTTCACACACAATAATATCAAACATAACAATATAGTATAAGACCATTAAAAAGAATGAAAGTATTACAGGACTTCAAAACCAAGTAACAGGAAATGAACAATGGCTACTATAATATCACATTTTCCTCAAAAAATTTGTCTATACCATCATACATAATAAAATCAAATAAAACACAAGAGGATATAACCAATCAAAACAGCAGAACAAAAGCATGGTAGGACTCCAAAACAAGATGATAGTAAATCAGCAATGGCTACTATGATGTCTTATTTTGTTCAGAATAGCTATTTATACTATCACATATAATAAAATCAAACAAAACAGAATAAAACCAGTCAAACAAATAAATGAAAGCATTATAAGACTTAAAATCAATATAATATTAAACCATGATTACCATAAAATATCCCATTATATTCAAAATAGCTGCCCCTAGTATCTGACAGCATACAATCTAACAAAATAAGACAGAACAAAGCCAAACTTAACAAAATTGTGTAAACAATGCAACAGTTCAAGATAAGACAATAAGAAATTTACAGTAGTTTCCATTTTTCCTTCTAATGTATTTCCTCCCCTTTTCTCTTACATTAACTGTTTTGCTTTTGGATACCATTAACTCCTTTTTCTTATGCTAGGGTTCACACGTATGAGTTAGAACTGTTTCTCCCATGAACATGATCTCCAGTGGTGTCCATTTACCTACAAGTGCCTTGAAATTATTCTACTTTATAGCTGGGTAGCTTTGCACTGCATCAAAATACTGTATCTTTCTTATCCATTCTGTGGTTCATGGGCAAGTTACTCTTGCTTTTTTTTTTTTCTGGACCTAGCGATTCTATGCTGGATACAAACTCAGATAAACTCCCACACAACTACACAAAGAAGCATTTATGGGAATATTTACCATGGAATTGTTTATAATAGAAAAAAAGAAATATGTTATAAAATAGTAAAATGAAAATTTCTATAGTTTATTTTTTTCAGATCCATTTTATTTCAAAGAGCAAAAAAAACACCAAATCCATTTTATTTCAAAGAGCAAAAAAAACACCAAAATTTCAAAACACAACAATCTTCTATAGTTTAAATAACCAAAATTAAAAACTTTCCAAATGGACCAAATGTATGTTGGAGGTGACTGAAATGAGAAACAGCAGGCTTGAAAACAGATTGGAAGTTTACATAAAAATCTGAAAAACAAAAAAAAATAGACTGACCATTATGATTCAAGGAAGTACAATTTAATAAGTTCTCTAGGTTTATTTTTGTCTCTTGTCTTAGTCCAGTTTGTGTTACTGTAGTGGAAGAAAAGTGGGCACTAGATAATTTACAAACAATGAAGTTTGTTTGGAACATCATTCTGGGTTCTGGAAAGTTCTGGAAGTGCCAGCATCGGGTGAGGACTGTTCTGCTGCATCATCCTTGGCAGAATATGGAAGGGAAGTGAGTGTGTGAGACACAGACAAGGGGGTTTAACCCCTCCCTTTTATAAATAGACTCTCCCCATAATAGCTAATCTACTTCTCCAATAAATCCATTCCTGAGTGTGATGCCCTCATAACCTAATTGATCAGCTCTTAAATATTCTTTCTCTTAATATTACCACAATGGCCATTAAATTTCAATATGAGTTTTGGAGGAACTATTCAATCCATACAATCTAATACATTATAGAATTGGAACAAAGGAAGTCAGCAAACCAAAAACACCAATCAGGATAGAAAAAGACAATAAAAAGGTACCAACAAACTCCTCTCTTTTGAACTAAAAGGCCAGTGTCCTGACATTAAAGAAAACTTGTAGAAAAAAGCCTTTCTATTCTAACCAAACACTCTATGAAAACAACATGTATGCCTACCTTTTCTGTAAAAACAAAGACCAAATGGGGATCTTGTATCTCCATCCTCATGAGGCTGTAACAAGGCATTCCAATCCTCTTCTGATATGGTATCAGACAAGGCCAACTAGAAGCTAGGACTTCCAGCCCCTTCCTTCCCAGCCAGTTTAGTTACTGGTAGTTATAAGTAGCTGGAATTTCAACCCCTATCCAACAGTAATATGAAGACCTCTCTCTGCCAGGTGTGAAAGAAGACCAAACAGGGACCTAACTTCTACTTCTACCCAGCAGTAATGATGTGGTAATCCTCTCTTTTCCCACTCAAACAGAATCTCAAAAAGCCAAAAAGATTTGAAACTTAAAAATATATAAATATTGACTTGTGAAAGAAAAAAAATCCACTCATTAAACCAAGAACAAATATCTTAACCTGAATGGAAAAAGAGATACTCCCTAAAAGCTGATAGGGGGATAAAATTTTTACACATACAACAAATATTTTAAAATAACCATCATAAGAATGCTTTAATAACTTTGAACACTCTAGAAATGAGTGGAAAATACATCCTCACACAGAAATAAGGTCTCACCAAAGAAATTTAAGTTATAAAAATCAATCAAGACTTAGAACCTGCTAGGTCCCCACCCAGTACCACCAAACACTGTGGGGCCTCTGGGTCATCACCCTGGTCCTGGCTGGGCCCCACTTAGCAACTTCAAGGTGGCAGCAAGCTGCTAAGTGTGAGCTGATGCCTACCCACAGTGATTCCTACCTAGCTGTGCAGCCTCAGGACTCTTCCTGGAATCTGGTAGGTGCTTGTGCAGCATTCCAAACACTGTGGGACCTTTGGGTGATTACTCTCATACTGGCTGGGCCCTGCCCAGCAGCCTCTCGGTAGCAAGGAGCCACCATGTATGAGCTGAAGCCTGCCACAGCGATCCCTACCTAGCTGTGCAGCTGGAAGTCTCTGCTTGGAACTTGATAGGCCTCCACCCCGCATCCCAGAACACTGCAGTACCTTTAGATTGTTACTTTGGTCCAGGTTGGGTCCTGCCAAGCAACCTCCTGGTAACTGGGAGCTACCACATGTGAGCTGAAGCCTGCCACAGCAATCCCTACCTAGCTGTGCAGCAGTGGATCTTTGCTCCGAACCTGGTAGAGAAACACCCAGAGATGCCAAAAAAACAAGGAGTTTTGGTGTGCCATGTGGCATGAGCTGAAAGCCTGCACAGAATGCTCCACATACCATTCAGCTTTACTATACCACTCAGAACCGGGTAAGGCCCTGCCCAGTAACCTGAAGCTGTGGGGGTGCTTCAGTGAGCCACATGGGGAGTGCTGAAGGTCCACTCAGTGTACACTCCCCATCTGAGGAGTCACAAGGGAACTGGGGAATACAGGAACATGACAAAATGAAAGAGCAAAATGCAACCTCAAACCTCTAGCCCATCCCAAACAAGCCTAGGAGACATGGCCATAGAAGAAAATGTAAGCCATACACCTGAAACTTCTGAAATGATAGCAACCAAAATAAACAAGCAACGCCATGAAGCTATAGTGGAACTCAGAACAGAAATAATCTCCCAGGTAAATGAAGAAATGATAAACATAATAAAAGAAATGCTGAACACATGTGAAGACCTACTTTAAAAAACTCAAGGAGCACTGCAAAAAGATGGAAAATTTGCATGAATAACATAAGAAAACAACACAATACATGAAACAGATTCAAGCAGACACCCAGGAAATCAAAAATTCCTTCAAAAGCTGGCAAAAACACATGAATGAATGTGAAGATAGACTTTTAGAACTCGAAGACAAGATTGCAACTAGTGAACAAGACAGGAAAGATCTGTTAAGGAATCAGGAAATAGCAATTCAACAGTTGAAAGATGATGGAAAGAAAAATAATATAAGATTATTTGGTGTAAATGAAAAAGAGGATGACAACACAAATGATATCAAAAGACTACAGAAATAATAGCAGAAAATTTCCAAATCATGGGAAAGGAAGCTGATATACAGGTAAGTGAAGCATATAGAACTCCAATTAGCCATAACCAAAATAAATCCACACCCAGACATATAATAATCAACATCCCAGAAATTAAACATAAGAACAGAATATTAAAAGCTGCTAGAGAGACAGATAACCTATAAAGGAAAGCCCATCAGAATCACAACATATTTCTCAACACAAACAATGAAAGCAAGAAGAACATGGAGTGAAGTATTTCAGATTCTAAAGGAAAAGGACTTCCAACCTAGACTAACACACCCTATAAACTGTCCTTTAAAATTGATGGAGAAATGAGATACTTCCATGACAAAGAACAGTCTAAGAATTTCATGACCACCAAACAAATGCTGCAAATAATACTGAAAGATATCCTAGATAGACACAAAAACAACTACAACTCCAGGAACACCAACAGAAAAAAAATCCACTAAGCAAGACAGATAATTAAAGAGAGGGAAAAGATAAAGAACCAACAGCACAAAGATAACATGACAAAAATGACCCAATATATATCAGTTATAATGGTTAATATAAATGGCCTCAATTCATCAATTAAAAGAAACAGACTGGATGAATGGATCAAGAAATAACATCTAACCATATGCTGCATGCAAGAAACCCACCTAACCCAAAAAGAAATTCATAGACTGAAAGTCAAAGGATGGAAAACAATACTTCATGGAGCAGGAACCCCCCCACCAAAGCAGGGATAACTATACTATTTGCAGACAATGGGAACTTCAAACCAAAAATGATCAGAAGAGATAAAGAACATCACTACATACTTGTCAGGGGAAAACTTCAAGAGGAAGAGAAAACAATCCTAAATATATGTGCACCAAATATGGGATCACCCAGCTATGTAAAACAAATATTAATAAAATGAAAAATCAAATAACCAATAAGACAATTATAATGGGAGACTTTAACACCTGTTTGACACAAAGAGACAGATCAACTAGTCTGAAAGTCAGAAAAGAAATAACAGAATTCAACCAAACTTATGTACAAATGGACTTAGTAGATGTGTACAGTGTTCCACTCAACAACATCAGAATATACATTCTTCTCATCAGCACATGGAACATTCTCTAAAATAGACCATATACTAGCCCACAGAACATGCTTAATTAAATGCAAAAGAATTGAATTATCCCATGCATATTATCTGATCATAGTGCTATAAAACTGGAAAGTAATGACAAAAGAAACTGCAAAAACCCCAAAAATACATGGAAATTAAATAATACACTACTAAACAATCAGTGGGCCATAGAAGAAATTAAACAATATCTATAAGTAAATGAAAATACAAATACATCTTACCAGAGCCTGTGGGATGCAATGAAAGCAGTCTTCACAGGGAAACTTATTGTGGTGAACTCCCACATTGGAAACAGAATGAACACAAGTAAACAACCTGACGCTACACCTCAAACATCTAGAAAAAGGACAGCAAGTCAAGCCCAAAGCCAAAAGAAGGGAGGAAATTATCAAGGTCAGAGTGGAAATCAATGCAATAGAATCTAAGGCAATAATACAGAGTTAATGAATCAAAGACTTGGTTCTTTGAAATAATAAATAAAATTGATAAGCCCCTAGCCTATTTCATTAACAAAAAGAAAGAAAAAACTCAAATTCAGAAAATAAAGGATGAAACCAATGAAATCACTACAGACCCTGTGGAAATACAGAAGATCATCAATACCTACTTCAAAAAACTTTACTCTCATAGGTTTGATAACACAAAAGAAATGGACAGATTCCTAGAAATATGAATTACCAAAGCTGAATCAAGATGTAAAACTGTTGAATAACCCAATTTCATTTAAAGAAACTGAAAATATAATTAGAACCTTACCATCAAAGAAAAGCCCAGGTCCTGATGGATTCATAGCTGAATTTTACAAGAAATTCAAGTAAAACTTAATGCCAACACTCTTCAATGAAAGAAAAGCAATTATCCCTAACTCATTCCTGGAAGCAAGTAACATTCCAATGCCAAAACCAGAGAAAAATTCAACCAGTAAGAGAGAACTACAGGCTAATCTTTGTAATGAACACAGATGCAAAAATTGTCAACAAAATACTGGGAAACAGAATGCAGCAAATCATCAAGAAGATCATACACCACAACCAAGTGGGATTTATCCCAGGAATGCAGGGATGGTACAACATGTGCAAATCAATAAGCATAATACTTCATATCAGTAAAGCCAAAAGTAAGAATCATGTGGTCATCTCAAAAGATGCAGAAAAGGCATTCAATAAAGTCCAACACTCATTCATAAGAACCCTATGAAAAATTGGAGTAGATGGTCTTTACTTCAATCTGATAAAAGCCATCTATGACAAACAAACAGCTAGCATCATATTAAATGGTCAAAACTGAAAGCTTTCACTCTAAAATCAGGAACAAGACAAGGATGTCCACTATCACCACTCCTATTCAATATAGTGCTGGAAATATTAGCCAGAACAATTAGACAAGAAAGAAAAACAAAAGGAATAAAGATAGGAAAGGAAGAAGTTAAATTATCATTATTTGCAGATGATATGATACTCTATATAGAAGACCCCCAAAACTCCATTAAAAGACTTCTGGATGTAATTACCAAATTCAGTAATGTAGTTGGATACAAAGTCAACACTCAAAAAAATCAATAGCATTCCTATACACAAACAACAAACTCACTGAGAGGGAAATAAGAGATGTCACACCCTTCACAATAGCGTCCAAAAAAAAAAGTGAAATACTTAGGAGTCAAGCTAACAAAGGAAGTAAAAGATCTATTCAGTGAAAATTACAGAACTCTGAAAAAAATATTGAAGCGGATCTTAGAAAATGGAAAGACATTCCTTGTTCATGGGTAGGAAGAACAAACATTGTGAAAATGTCCATTCTCCAAAAATTGTTATACAGGTTTAATGCAATTCCAATTAAAATACTATTAGCACACCTCACAGATCTAGATAAATCATTCCTAAAATTCATCTGGAACCAGAAGAGATCTTGAATAGCAAAGGCAATTCTGGCAATGAAGGCAAGCCAGGAGGCATCAAAATCCCTGACTTGAAGTTATACTACAAAGCGATTGTAAGAAAATCAGCATGGTACTGGAATAAAAACACACCTGAAGATCAATGGAATAGATTAGAAGATACAACCACAGGTACAAACACACACTGCCGCCTTATCTTTGACAAAGGGGATATACACATTCACTGGAAGAAAGACATCCTCTTTAACAAGTAGTGCTGAAAAATTGGGTCTCCATATGCTGAAAACTAAAACTAGACCCATGTCTATCTCCATGCACTAAAGTCAAAATGGATCAAAGATCTAAATATTAAAACAGAAACACTAAATATACTAAAAGACAAAGTAGGTAGAAATTTTTAAGACAGGGGTAGGCAGAGAATTCTGAAGAAAAAGCAAACTGCACAGGAAATACTTCCCATTCCCAGAAGAACTGAAAACATCATGTATCCCAGTGATATATGTGCACCCATGTTTGTAGCAGCACAATTTGTAATAGCTAAATCTTGGAAACAATCCAAATGTCCATCAACTGAGGAACTGATAAAAAAGATGTGGTATTTTTATACAATGGAATACTACTCAGGTATAAAGAAAGACCACAATGAGGGTTTTGTAAGTAAATGGATGTGACTTGATACCATACTCATAAGTGAAATAAATTAAACTCACATGTGTAAATACCATATTGTCTCCTTAGTGTAAGTAACTTCTCAAAGAGGAAAAAATAACTCCGATAGGGAAAAAGAGACAGAAAGAAGAGAAATGAAATAAGATATAAATTCACAAATATACACTTAAGATTATTAAGATGATTATAGCACTAATTCTATTAGTTCTTGGAATAAAACAGCTAACAGTCATAGGATTAGATCAATTTTGCATGTTTATCTCTGGTCATCTGAGTAACTGTTTTGAAAATAACTATGCAAAACTACAATTGTTGTGTTCCTAACAACTTGTTTTGAATGTCTACAATGTTATTGTTTTGGGCTCTTAGATATAGTTATTTATCTGTTGTTTTATTTTTTCTTCTAATACAGAAAGGATAGATGTACATATTTATGCTTATATATGCCTAGAACTTCACCTAAAGAGTTTAAAGAATTGATTTTAGTATGTGTGATAGCATGAACAACTACATTGAAGAAAATGAGACACCATGGTAGCCATTGATGATTTTCCATCATGTTGATTCAAAGGCCAATAATGCTTTTATTTTTGTTTTTGATTGGTTTATTTTGTTTTCAATTATTTGATTCCAATGTGTATGAAGATATGGACAGGTATTTTGAAGAAAACAAGAGACATTATGGCAGCCATTATGCATTTGCTAGTGTCTGGTCTTGAAAGCTCTTAAGGCTCTCATTCTTGTATTTTGACTGATTTTATACTATTTTGACATGTATTCACTTATTGTGTGTGAAGGTATGGATGACTATTTTGAAGAAAACAAGAGACATTATGGTAGCCACTGTTGATTTCCTGCTTTTTCTGAAATCTTGCTTTATTTGCATTGTTTTACTCTGCTTTACTTTGTTCTATTTTGTTTTATTTTGCTTTGCTTTGTTTTATTCTTTTTAAAATAAAAAATAAATCAAATGCAATTAAAGTATTATAAGTAGAAAAATTAAAAGCTTAATTGATGGTTTCAGCATCATAACTAAATTTCTGAAAACTAAAGAGATATAAAATACAGCTAGATAAAAATGAATCCATACCTATAGGGGAAGAACAATTCAAGTGGCAGTGACTTTCTAATAAGAAACTAAGTAGGTCATAAAGAAATACTTCAATAGTTTTCAAGTACCAAAACAAAAGAACTATGAAATCCTGAATTCTATAAATAAGCAAAAATATTATTCAAAATTAAAGGTAAATTATGAAATTCTCTGATGAAGTGGTAATATGAATTTGTCACAAACAGATATAAGCTAAAAGAATGGCTAATGTAAATTCTTAAAAAATGAAACAATAAAGAAAGATTAAGAAATGATGTTGAATATTAGGAATAAAGAAAAAACAATGTAAATAGTAAAAATGTAGATGACTACAGTAGATTTTCTTTTCTCCTACTATGAATTATGTTTAACAAATTAATCAAAATTATTACCTTGTATTATGTGGTTCATAATCTATTTAGAGGAATTATTTCAGATAATTATAAACAGAAGGAGAGAGAGGGAAAGGAATTAAGGTCCAGTGAGGTTTCTACAAATTATTAAAACTAGTAAAATATTGATGCTGCTAAATTAATAAGATGTTGATACTGCTAGATGGTAACTTATATACACATAATATAATACCTACAGGAATCACTCAACAAGAAACCAATAAACAGAGATACACTAACAAATACTTAGATTACTTTGTATGAAAAATCCTTTATTTTTCCTTAATTTCTGAAGGGATTACCTGGATATAGTGTCTGCAGTTGATAGTTGTTACTTTTCAGCACTTGAAAACTGTACCATTTCCTTCTGGCCTCTGTACTTTCAATAAGAAATATGTTGATACTCAAATTGGTATTCCTCGGTAAGTAATACATCGTTTCTCTCTGGATGATTACAAATATTTTTATTATGTTTAGTTTTCAGAAGGCTAATTATGATTTGCTTCTGCATGGATTTATTAGGGTTTATTACATTTGGGTCTCAGCTTTTTGACTATGTAGATTTGTACATTTTATAAAATTTCAAAAGATTTCACGCATTACTTTTTAACTAAAGAATTCTAATTAAACTAACTTAATTGTGATTAAAAGACATAAAATTTAACTTTTAAACTATTTATATGTGTGTGGTTCAGGAATATTAAGTACATTCACATTGCTGTGTATCCAATCTCCTACACTCTTCCTACAATCTTGGAAAACCGAAACTGCACATGTTAAAAACTCCTACTCCTTTCCACCCCTGGACCTTGGCAATCATCATTCTACTTTTTCTCTAGATGAATTTGACTATTCTAGGTATCTCATGGAATTGAAATCATATAGTATTTATCTTTTTGTGACTATCTCACTTTACTTTGTATAATCTCCTTAAAGGCCATTGTTTCATGTGTTAGAATTTCTTTCCAAGTCAGCCATTAGTTTTTCAAGTCTTTTCCCCTCCTTTCCCTTTGAACACAGGTGACATGAAGGCTGGCTCTTTTGTTACTGTATCTCTTATTTTTCCCAGGGTCATTTCATTATTTTTTGTAGTCTATTTTTAAAATTTTTGTTCAGATTTAATAAATTCTCTATTTGCTTTTATGTCTGCTATATAACTGAACCCATTCATTGTGTTTTCTTTCAGTTACTATATTTTTAAACTTTTATAATTTCAATCTTATTTTTATAACTTCTATTTCTTTGCTGATATTTTATATATCTTAAAGAAAATTTATAATTTCTTATCAGAAATTTTTATTATGCATATTTGTATAACGCATCAGAGAAAATCATTTGACATTGTTATTTATTAAATTTGCTTTCTGATTCATTAGTGATTTTTAACTACAATCTTGACCTTTTAGACTCTTTATTATGAGTTTTTGGGTCCTATTTAATATTCTTTTTAAAGCAGGCAGTTCCTAAGTGAGGTATAATTTGAGTTCCAGGTATGTTTACCTTCTTACTGTGCCTTGAGGGCATGACCCCAGCAAAAATGGGACACTGATGCATAATGCCTTGTTGCAAAACAGTGGAGTTGGTGTTTAACTAACGTTTGGCCTTACTGATACTATCCCAGTGAAATTGGGGAAACAACCTAAAAGCCTCCTGCTTTATGTAGCCTCCAAATAGAGGTGTAAACTCAGCTCCCCATTAGGCCTTAGTGATATCTTGGTACGTGAGAGGCAGAAGCAGAGCACCAACTAATCACATCTTTTACCACTTTATTAAGCCTCACTGGTGCTAACTGGTGGTGAAGGCTCAGTTGTCCAGTGTGCCTTGCATACACCAGAGTGGGGAAAGGGGATAGGAGAGTTAAGTCGTTCTGCCTCATGATGTTTCTCAACCTCACTGCTCCCACGTCATTCTAGAGGTTCAGCTGCCCATTGGCCCTAGATCAACACTAGAGGTGGGATAAAAAGTAGGGACCTTGGTAGCTCTGACATCCAACCTCCTGTTTAGTCTTTTTGTTTTTAATACTAGATAGGGACACTCCCCCTGTCCCACATAATTGGTCTCACTGACATGAAGATAGGGGTTGAAATCTATTGGCAAGCAGCCTTTCTTTGTATAGAATTGGTAATACACCTCACTACTTGGTGGGTGTGACAACTTAGTTCACTACTGGACCCAGATACACCTACTCAGACAGCAAAATAGGAGCACATCTTCTGCCTGATGGGAGAGGAAGAATAACTGCTTCCCCAGGCCTGCCAATACTATACCAGCAGTTTAATTGAAGTAAACTGTTCTTATAGGGGGAAGGAGTATATTAATTCCTGGTCAGGTTTCTCTGAAACAGCGAAGGTAATGGGAAGGGTTTATTTTTTCCATTGACGTTTGAGTGCAGTAGGGCAGGTATTACTAAATATTTCTCTGTTGTAAGGTAACCCTTTGTACTTTTCCTTTGTGTATTGAGAAGGGGCTTTTATGAGTTTATTTTGCCTGTAACTATTAGCAGTTATGGGTAGGAGACTTCTAATGTGTCCTTTATGGGTTATAAGGGAGGCAAAAGGATACCTATGGAGCCCATTACTGCACTGTTACTCAATTACCAAGGAAAGCAGTCTGCTTTCCTTCTTTCTACATTTTATACTCTTGCTTGTTATACTACAATCAGAGTACTTTAGTTGTCAGAGAGGAAGTAAGTAGATTTCTCCATTTTGTTTGATATGGAAATGCCTTAATTGTATTTTTCTTCTTAAAAAAATCAGGACAGTATACTCAAAAACATACTCAAAAATAATTTCTGTAGTATCTCAGGGGACTTCTGACAGTAGTATGACTTAAGGAATATATCATACTGAGTGCATGTCTAGAAACATTCAGAAAGTTGGAGATTTAGTGGCATATGGAAAGGAATGCAAGATACCTTTCTTAATTTCACTGGAAATTTGTAGTATGTTAAACTGCTCATTTGATATGACCCAAGTTCATTATCTGTACAATGTTCCTTTGTGGGTTTGTAAAGTTCTTTTGTGGTTCTTTAGGAGAAATATGTAAGTATCACCAAGCTTTGGCTGCTTGTGCCTAAAACAAGATTTGACATTCACAATTATTGTTAGGTCAAAGTAACACTGGTGGGAGTAGGTCCCTTGAGGTTTTGCAGCAGTAGCTATAAAGTCTCAAAAATAACAGCATCAATATTTCCCACAAATGCAAACTCTCAATTCTAAGGATTAATGACTCATTTGGATTTTTTGGTTTAAAGCATACAATTTCAAATTAATTGTTTCATGAGAGAGATCCATATCTTCAGTTGATAACCCTTGACTGAGAAGCCATTTTCTGGTCCTTAAATGCTCTTTTCTCCCTCAAACCAACAGTCTTCAAATGCTGCTGGATTACTAGCATCTAGCTAATTACAAGACTGGGTAATACAAGGGAAACAAGCAAATATCTGACTGTGCTAAGTTACTTGGAGATAGTGTAACTGAAAGAGCTTTGGAGTAAAAAAGACCTGGGATCAATATCTGCATGTGCCATTAACTGTTTACTAAATCTTTCTGAGCTGCAGTTTGTTTATCTGTAACATGAGAATAATAACACTGACATGACATCACAGTATTATTATAAGAAGTCAATGACATAAAGCACATAAAATGAAGTCATAAGGATGGCTCTGGAGCTCAGTGGTGAAGGATTTGCCTAGCATGTGTGAGGCCTGAGGTTCAAGCCCCAGTACTGAAGAAAAGTGAGGGTACAAAGCTGCTGGACAACAAGCAGCACCAAACAGTCTCAAAAAGACTCCAGAGAATGTGACAAGTATCTGTGTTCAACCAATATTTCTCTCATTTCACTATATAATGGCTTCTTTCTCATGTCTTTAGCTTAATCTCTGTACTTATATATGCTACAGTTTATGGGATAAAGAGCCATTATTCACTTGGATAAGAAAAAAATGATACTGTCATTTCATTTTGATATATAAACAATCAAAGTAACCATAAAGTCACTTATTATCTCTAGCCCCTAGAAAAGCCTAAGATGCTCAAAGTCAGAAAATTAAAATTTTTTTTTCCATTTTTGAGTTCTTTATTTTGATGTTTTCTTCAGTATAATTTAGTAAGTTTTTTCTAAAATTTTGCATGCATACTAACATTTTTTCAGATTTATTTTAGTTGTATATATATTATTTTTAAAAAGCAAAACAAAAATGTATAGAAATGACACAGAATTTAACAAACAGTAGGAAATTAACACTAGTTAATATATTGCACATTGTTATCTTAAAAGTAGTTGCTCAAGTTACAAGATCTAGGCACAAAAATAATCAAATGATGACAGCACAAATTGTTCTTTTTGATGAACTAACAGAGACTACTAGTATAGTTATCTATACAAATAATGTTTTCCTTTATTCTTTTTCTTCTTTCCCCATCCCACTTGTTCTTTCCTTTTGAGCACTTTCTTTCCCTTTCATTATTACAATATCTATTGTACATTTTGGATCTTATTACTCTTTCAGCCTTTTTTTATTGCTTTTTTATACTGGGGAGATAATATGATATTTATGAGTTTGATTTATTTCACTTATGAGTATATTCCCAAATTACCTTCATTTACCTGTAAAATCCAGTTGAAAATGTCATGCCACAGTGATATATGTGCACCCATGTTTATAGCAGTACAATTTGTAATAGCTAAATCTTGGAAACAACCCAAATGCCCATCAACTGCACAATGGATAAAAAAGATGTGGAATTTTTATTCAGGGGAATATTCAATTTTAAAATTTTGAAAACAATTTTGTAGTGCAAGCTAAACTTTTCCTGCTCAGTTGTCTTCTATTTTACACTGCAGATTTACTTCTATAGTACAAGATTGTTTCCTGGTTTAGAAATGAGGAAACTGAGACCAAACTTTGAGTAATAGCATAATGATACTGCATGGAACACTACGGCCAGTGTCCAAGGTCCTGCTCTATCAGATTAGAAATGATTTTAAAAAGTAATCTAGGGATAAAGATATATGGACATGTCTAAGGCAGCAGTTTCAAGGTGGATTTATGTGCTGTGTCTTTCCTAAGATTTTCAACCTTCATCAAAAACCCACTTTAAGCCTTTTCTATGAAAAGACAGTAATGTGAGATTCTGCCCTTCCAGTAAATTGCTTATGGATAGAAAAGTATCCAACCAAGTAGCTCTAAACAAAGTCTAACCTGCCCAAGATTCAGGCAAGAGAGGTTAATAGGAATACTTCAAGGTTGAGATCAGCTCTCAAAATTTAAAAAAGCAAAATGAACATTTATGCAGAGGTGCAAAATAAGACAAGAAAGGCATTATCTTTGCCCTTATCTTCTTGAATTTCTTCTCAGATTACTTAACATCTCTGAGGTTGTTCTCTGTGTTTATGTGAAAGGAGAATAAGCTCTGCTTTGCATACAGCAAAGAGTGCCTACAACAGTGTCTAGAATACAAGAGATCGTGAATTATTTTGAGGACACAGTTTGAAATCTTTGTTATAGCCCTTAGCGTATTCAGTATACAATAAATGAATTAGATATGTTAAGTAGATTTTATGAAATAATTTCAAGTGTTTAAAATTAATTTAAAAATTTATGGCTGAAAAAACCCTAGATGTCATCTAAGGATTTGGATTTAAATGTATAACAGTTTTGTTCTGGTAGAAGTTTGATCTCTTACAGTAATCATCTCAGAAAAATCCTTTTGCTGAGGTATTCTATAACTAAGCTATTCAGAAAAAGCACATGTTGGTAAGGTCTAACAGCTAACATAGTGAAATTGATATAGAATACTTACTAAAGTAGGTCTTTGTTAGGCCAATTCAATTATCAAAGAGACCATATATGTTTGTTAGATGTTTAAAAACCTATATGACCATGATTTTGTTCTCTGAACTATTATAGAAAAAAATGGTCCTTACAGAATGGTGGGAGAGAAGAAATACTGACTCCTTGTCTCCCTGTTTAGACCATCTGGTTCTCGAGGGAGTCAAATAAGAGAGAAATTGAAATGGCAAGCCCAGACTACCACTGTGAAAGAAATTGTACAGCTCTGAAGTCAACATAGAATCAAAAAGTAATGTGATTTTTGATTAAATGTCAAATCACACAGAGAAAGAAACACATGCCCTGATCTTAGTTCTAAATTATAACAGAAATAATAAAACAGAATAAATAAGAATAATAAAAAAGGTAAAATGGGCTTCATGAAAATTGAGCTTCTATGCTACAAATGATATCAATAAGACTAAAATTACTACCCATAGAATAAGAGAAAAATAATAACAATCACATTATCTTATAAGTGATTCAATCTAGAATATCTAAATAACCCCCAAATAGAAAGACAACCCACTTAAAATAGGACAAAGGATCTAAACAGAGAGTTCTGAACACAGACCAACATTGAAATGGTTAATAAGCACACGAAAAGATGCTTGACATCATTAGTCATCAGGGAAATGTAAATCAAAATTACAGTGACATACCACTTTGCTCCCACTAGGACAGCTAGATAGTAACAAGTTTTGGTAAGGATATAGAGAAACTAGAATCCTGATCACTACTACTGTTGGGACTATAAAATGGTGCAGCCATTTTGGAAAACCATCTGGCAGTTATTTCAAAGATTGAACACAGAGTAAATATTTGACAAAATAATTTGTCTCCTTGGTATTTGCCCAAGATAAATTAAAACGTATTTCCATAAAAGCCTTGTACATAGGTGCTCATAATAACATTGTTTATTCATCACCAAAGTGAAAACAATCTAGGCATTCATAAACTGATGAATAAGGTACATGCATAAATGAAGTATTACTCAGCCATGAAAATCTATGAAGTACTAACACCTGCTATAACTTAAATGAACCTTTAATATATACTAAATGAAATAAGCTAGACAAAAAAGAACAAATATTATTTAATTCTTCTTATATGCAGTACCTAAAATAGGTGTTGTGTTTTATATCTAAAATAGTCTCCAAAAGTCTTACATGTTCAGAGATGGGAGATTTTATAAGGTGATTGGATCATGAAGGTTCTAGTCCCATCAGCGTATTTATCCACTGATGAAATAATAATTTGATGGTATTATTGAGAAGTAATGGAAATTTAGAATGTGGTTCTCTCTGTTTACTTCCTGGCTGCTAAAACAAGGCAAGCTTTGATATACTAAACCTTTCTAACATGGTATTTCTACCTGCTGCAGCTTATATCCAAAATATTCCCCAAAGTCTCATATGGCTTTTGAGAGTGAATAGGTCATGGGTGTATAATATGAATTATGGGTTTGTGGTAACTAGACTAGTCTATTGATTGGTTTAACTAGTTCTGGGTGTTGCTGAAAGAATTTGCTGAAGATAGAAGTCCCAACCTGGGTGTGAGTAGCAGCAACCAACAGGCTTGCAGCCTACACAGAATAAAAAGAGAAAGGGAGGCTCTGCTGCTGTGTTCCACCTGCCCTGCCATGGACTCTTTCTCCTCTGCCATGCCATTTGTCTTGAAGACAACTGACTATGGACTAAAACTTCTACAAACTGTGAGATAAAATAAACTTCTCCTTTTTAAATTTGTGGCTGTTAGGTATTTTGTCCCAGAATGAAGAATTAACTAAAACACTGCCTTACCACAGGCCTAAAAGCAGTGGAGCTAGATGACCACAGAAATCTCTGAAACCATGATGCAAAACAAATTTTTCCTCTTTCAAATTGTTTATTTCAGGTTTTTGTTGCAACCACAGAAGTCAGACATTCAATAGGCAAAGTCATAGAGAAAGTATAAAACATAGGCAGGGAAAGGGAGTATGGGAAGTTATTATTTGATGGATAGAGTTTCAGTTTAGGAGGATGAAAAATCTTGAAATTGATAGTGGTGATGGTTGCACATTATGAATGTACATAATACCACTGAATTGTGCTCTTAAAATAATTGAAGCAGTAAGTTTTATGTTATGTATAGCCTATCACAATATAAAAAGGAATAAGCTGTTGTTATGTACTACAATATAGTTGAACTATGAAAACATTGTAACAGAAAGGACTGACACAAAGGACCAACATAGTTTGTAGGTCCAATGTTATGAAATGCTCAGAAAAAGCACCTATGAGTGCATGAGGACTTGTGGTGGTGGGGTGTACCTAGATATAAACCATAGCAACAGACATTATACTTTTACTTCACATTTGTCACTGTATAATTGAAATCCCCACTTTTAAGTTTTCTGTGTGCTATTCCAAAAGACAGGATTTTCAAATCAGTTATAATTCATCACATCCACCCCACCATACATCTGTGATAAGATCAATATTCACTGTAGACTCTGCCTAAGATCAGCCACCCTAGGTTACCTCCCCTACCCCAGGCTTCTCACCTGGATTCAGGCACAGCTTGGGGAGATTAGTAAAAGAAGTACCAGTTTATCACCCTGGAGAATGCAACAGTATTCTCTCTCTTTGTTTGTTGAGCTCTATTTATACATTGTGACCTAATTACCATATTTCACTAGGAAATGTTTCTCCTAGATATGGCATTTTGAAAAGACTGTTTCATTCTCTGAGTAACATTAATTTAAGGATTATAAGCTTTCCTGGTATAATAGTTTAAAAATAGAAATGAAGGTACAAATCTGTTCAATGGTCAGATTGCCAAAGATTTTGATAAAGTTGAATCACTGGCTAGATATAAGAAATTAAAGACATTTTATTTTATATTCTTATTAGGTAGTTACTATTACTTGATGTAATAAAATAAAAATCCAGAACTACACTAATAAGTATAAAAAAGAGAAAAACAAGTGAGTATTGTCTCAACTCTTTCTTAGGTATTAGAAGACTTGGAATCAATATCCCTGCATCAAAGTTATTAAGGCTATTTGGCCTATCTACAATCAGTAATAAGACTTATTGTTTGTTTTTCTTTGAATTACTTATCAAGTCTCATCTCCAGCAAAAATATCTTGAAATATTTGCCTGAAGTGCTACTCATCTATTTCTAACATAAAAACAACAATCATTAAAATTCTAAATGTTGACCCAGGCCTAATAAAATCATTTCTTGTTCCATAAGTAGTAATATATAATCCACAGTAACTAACCTGTTCCATTGAAAGACAAATGCTTCAAAAGAGTCACAATGTGAAAACGATTGTTTAAGTCTCTACATTTCACAGAAACAACCCATAAAACTGTGTTGCTCAGTAACTGAGCTTACCACAGTTAAAATGGCAGGCCTCACAGGAAAAAAACAAGCAGCTTTTGAAGGTTACCTGTTTTCTCAGTTTCTTGGTTCATCTACTTCTCCTTGTCCTTTCTTCTTTTTAATAAGCACAGCTTATTCTCCAATAAGAACACTTTTAGAGTGTCTTGTATCTTTGGAGCAAAACTTAAATCTCATCTTAGGTTTATTGGCATTTCTCAAACCTATATTTTTTGAGATAGGGTTGGCCTGTATTACTATGTTTACAGATTGGCCTTGGATGCATTATGTAGGCCAGGCTGGTCTCACATTCATGGCAGTCCTCTTGCCCCAGCCTCTCTAATGCTGAGATTATAGATGTGTGCCACCACACCTAGTCTCAAACATGGATTTGAATGTTGTTCTTTTAATTTTTTTTTATTGACAGTGTGCATTACTTTTGAGTTTTTTTCCCATTAGTTCAGCATTATTTATTTTCAGAGCAAGATTAACAGCATCTATATTCTCAAAGAGCATATAGGAAAAAATAAATAAATAAATAAATAAATAAATAAAATATAGCCAAAATTTTTGCTGACTACCATAACTTCATTTCTCAAAATCCTCACTGCTGAAATACTGCCACAGTCCAGAAAGTATTCTTTCATGGCAGTTTTTTCAACTTCATAAGGGAGGTTCCCAATAAATAACAACCTTTTGTCCCTAGGTGAGGTCTCATGCAAAATCAACTTGAATATGAAATCTGTCTGCAATCTTAGACTCATTTCTTTTCAGTGCTTTTGTATGATAGCAGCACTCTCATCCTTAAACACAACAGAAATGCTAACATTTTTCTAATCAGTATAAAATCTTCATCTTATTGCTGCCCATTTTCTGGATACACTTCCCTCTCCTGTAATCAGAGACAGTTGTACAGATTCTATTTGTCCATACTCTTTAAAAAACGACTTCAGCTTCTTATTACATGTGACAGGCAAATTTCCAACAAACACAGTACTCTCATTTTTTAATCTCTCTTCTTTGTTGATTGGGATTTTCTTTCTTTTACTTCCATCAAAGTTGTGATCTACATCAAGTACTTTTCTATCTCCTACTTGAATTTTTCCTGTTATGCCTTTATTTCTGTTGAATTTCTTTTTAATCAGTACTTATTAGAACATTTTCCCTGCTTGCCAACTTTTGTATTGTCAGAAAGTTTGTTCTTCACCTTCACTTTTGTTGAATGCTCTTTAAAAAGTGGCCTTTGAATGTGAGATGTACACTCTTCCTCTTCATCACATTTCCTGAGTCACAGGCACTTAGACCAGTCAAACTTGTGGCACTGGAGCAATTAACAGGGAAACCAGCTGCCTTTTGCCATCCCCTAGAGGTCAGAGGCGGCACAGCAAGCTCTTGGCAACTTGTCCAACCTGAGCCTCAAGCCACATCATGATGAGTTCTCCAATTGCTTCTAAAATTTTTCTTTTTCATTCACTTTTTCTTCCCTTCCAATGCCATTCTAACTCCAAGGCTTCAATACCTATGGTTTTTATCAGATTAACATAAAGTCTTTTGATACCTATTTTCTTTAGAGGTTTTCTTTTTTTGTAAATATGAGATTTTTGTCAAAGGCGTCTTCATCAATTGAGATGATCATGTGATTTTTTGTCCTTGATTCAGTCAATGTGATGCATTATATTTATTTATTTGCATGTTGAATCATTCCTACATACTTTGTGATGAAGCCTACTTGGTCATGATGTATCTTTTTGATGATGTTTTGCATTTGCTTTGCCAGAATCTTGTTGAGGATTTTTGCTTCTATGTTCATTAAAGATATTGGCCTGTAGCGCTCTCTCTCTCTCTCTCTCTCTCTCTCTCTCTCTCTCTCTCTCTTTTTATTGGATCCTTTTCTGGTTTTGGAATCAGAGTAATGGCTACTTTCCAGGAATATTGTCCTTCAATTATATTAAAGTATTTGAGGAATGTTTATGCTAGCTCTTATAGAATTTGGCTATGAACTCATCAGGACCTGGGCTTTTCTTAGTTGGTATATTTTAAAATAACTTCTTCAGTCTTATTGCTTGATATTTGATTATTCACAGGTTGTATATCATCTGGGTTCAGGTTCAGTAGTTCGTATGTATCTAGAAATGCATTAATTTGTTTATAATTCATTTTATTGGTGTATGTTCCCTAAGTAGTTACTCATAATATTCTATATTTTCACATTTTTTAATTTCTAATTGCATTGGTTTTGTTTTTTCTTTCACTTCTTCTTCTTTTTTTGTCAAGATGGTTTTGAGGTTTGTCTATTTTGTTTATTTTTTTAAAGACCCAGTTATTTGATTCAATGATTTTGTTGCCCTGTTACTCTCAATTTCATGAATTTCTGTGTTGGTCTTTATAATTTTCTTCTTTGTACAAGTTTTTCTTTTAGGTTGTTCTTATTTTTGTAGGACAAAAACAAAAAATAATTAGGTTATTTATTTGGGCTCATTCTTTTTCTGATATGGGCATTCACAGCTGTAAGCTTTCCTTTTGAGATTGCTTTCATTGTATCCCATAGTTTCTGGTATGTTTTACTGGCATTATTATTTGATTCTAGGGAATATGTAATTTGTTTCTTGATTTCTTCTGTGACCCATTGATTATTCAAGAGGGCATTATTTAATTTTCATGTGTTTACATAATTCCTGTGCTTTCTTTAGCCACTGATTTCTAGTTTCACTGCACTACAATCTGATAAAAATGCATGGAATAATTGTGACTAGTTTGCATTCACTTAAGCTTGCTTTATTTTGGAGAAAGCCCACTGTGTTGCTGAGAAGAATATGTATTCCATTGTTAGGAGAAACAGTTTGTAGATATCTATTAGGTTCATTTGTTTGAAGGTTTGGTTCAACTTTCTTATTCCACTGTTATTTTGTCTAATTGATATATTTGGGACAATGGGGTATTGAGGTTCCCCTACTCAAATTGTGTTCATTTTAATCTGACATTTTATAATTCAGTTGTGCTTATAATGTGGGGTGTGCAGTGTTTTATGGATATGTTTATAATTGTTACCTCTCTTTGTTGAATTGTTCCATTAACTGATATGTAGTGACCCTCTTCTACTTTGTCTGAAATTAGGGTAGCTACTACTGTTTTTTTTCTTTGTTCTTATTGCATGGAATATTGTTTTCCATCCTTTGATTTTTATCTGGGTATTTAGTTATTCTTAACAGGTATTGACTTATTCCATTAATTGCAGTATTTCTATAATTGCAAAATTTTCCTATTGCTGATTCCTTTTTTTCCTCCTTTAGGTCTTACTGGTAACCTGCTTTATCTATTCATTCTATTACTTTTTTTTGGCATTGTTGGCTTCATTGTTACTTTCTACTATCTTTGAAAATCCTAGGGAGTTCTGGTTTGATGGTTATGAATTTCTTGAGGTGGTCTAGTCATAGGAATACCTTATTTTTCCAACAGTTTCAAAGACTGTATAAATCTGGGTTAAAATTTGTTATCTTTTAAGGTTTCAAACACTTCTAGTTCTCCTGGCCTTTAAGGTATATATTGAGAAGTCTGGTATAATTCAAATGGAATTACCTCTATAGTAATTAGTTGCTTTTTGCTAATAGCTTTTAAGATTCTTTCCCTGTATTGGACTTCTGAGGTTTTAACTATGATGTGATACAGAGAGGTTCTTTTTTGATCATGGCTATTTGAGGTTCTATATCTCTTACTTACCTGTATGTTTAATTCTTCGCTATATTTGGAAAGTTTTCCATTATCATTTCTGCAGTTGTTATGCGCTTTGTGTTGTCTTCTAAGAGTATTCACTAATTCCAATTAGTCTTAATCTTTTTTGGGGTTATCTAGCAGCAGTGGGATCTATTTTCCTTTTTCTCTTGTTGTTTTTAAGGTATGTTGGAGTATTTCTCTTTAAAAGCATCCCTGTCTTTTAATTCTGATATTTTGTACTTACAATAATCATTTCTGTTTCCTGTATTTCCAATACAATTTTTTTGGGGGGTACCAAGGATCAAACTCACGACCTGGTGCTTGCCAGGCAAGTTCTTATGCCTCTGAGCTAAATCCCCAGCTCAATACAATTTTTAATTGCCAGGATTTCTCTTTTGAACCTTTTCATGGATTCTAATGCTTTTCTAAACTCGTCATTCATGTTTGATATCATTTTGTTAGGCTCAGGTAACTTTTTGTTAGTGTTTTTTGTAAACTCACCCATCATTTTATTACCTTCATTATGTGAATGAATAGTTATATGTTCTCTGAGCCTCCCATGCATCTTATTGAACTGTGTTTTAATCTTTGGTGTTATCCATTCGAATAATTTGCTGTGCAGCTTTTGCTTTCTTCCCACATCATGCCCCGTGGGTCATCACTTCTGGGATGTTGGGAGTTTAGGTGGCATTTTGTTGCCTTTTCTCAAGCTTCTATTGTTTTTTGCTGAGGTTTATGATTGGTTTTATTGGAAAGACTTTGCTGCTAGAATGGAGATATCTTTAGATAGTTTGCTTTTTAGTGATACACTAAAAGGTCCTTTGCCTTTGTTCCTTAGCTCTGACCACCTCTGTCAATTTGGGAGGAAGGGATGCAGTGTAAATTGACCCAGCACCTTGTTTTCTGCTAGTGAACTGCAGTATTATTAATGTCACAAATGTAATCTGGGTATTGGCATATTGAGAGAACCTACTAATAGCAACAATTATGTGACCCTGGAAATATCAAACAAATCAGCAACAGTAATATTGTCTAGAGTGGGAAACCACTGAGATGACTCTCCTTAAAAAGAGGAGAAACTATCTCCTCTTTATCCAATTTATCCAATTTTGGATAAATTTGGCCCTATCTCCATGTATTGATATATACAGAGCTGGCTAGGCTATATTTTGCCCTTTCAATTGGCTGAGGAGCTGGTCTGTAATCTCTGAAGCAAAGTGGCAGGTCAGTGTTACCCAACTTAGTGAGTCCTCCAATATGTGGGTGAGCCAGGCAGGATGGTGAGCCATGGTTCATGCTGTCAGCCTGGACCAAGCCTTGAGAAAGAGGCTTATGACTTCTCAGGGAAAAAACATTGTATATCAGAGCTGAAACACCCACCCAATATTATTAGATGCTACCTCAGTTGTGTTATGCAGATTACTCTCTCTGTATTTCTTGCCCTCTGCATATCACAAAGTGATCTCAGGCCTTCTACTTAGCCCAGCTCACTGAAATCAAGGCAGTCATATATTTCTCACCACTCTCACTATCACTCATCCCGGGGCCACTCCCCTCATGGAGAAATAATAAAACCTGGGTTGGGCTCTGGGTGTGTGGCTTTTGTTCAGATGAACTACCATCTTGGCTGGACTTAGGACCCGTTGGCTTCCTATAGCTGTATATATGTCTTAGTGTCTTTATTCTCTCCTTGGGTTGCATTAGAAGTGGTGGATTAGAATTAACTCACTAGAATTTCAACAACTTGACCTTGGGATTACAAATATAAACCTTCTTGGATCACAATGAGGATGGGAAAGGGATCTCTATAGTCTAAAAGAAACTGGATATTGACATAAGAACCAATAGCATACCACCTTTAACCTTAAACAAGAAATCTGTAACTGTATAAACATTAAGACAAACCAAATGCTTACATACAGCAAATATGTACTAAATGCAATAACTGTACCTTCAGTAATGATAGGAAAGAATTCAACATTAGTAACATAGAGTTAACTATATAAAGATTAATAAAGCTTAACATGTTCATGATGGGGCTGAAATTTTTGAGTGCTTTCATACCAGGTAGATTTGATTTGAATGTGTTATATTCCAGTAGGCTTAAAATCCCTGCCCCAGTGGTACTTGCATGACTGTCCCAGAGATTGGCTTGGGACAGTCCCATTGAGTAGAACAAGTAGCTCTCTGGGATGGTCATGAATGTATCAGTGGTGGTTCAAGCTGCCAGGGATGTATCAGTGATTACACCATGAGAGATAAACAGGGGTGGAAATAAGAGAATATACGAAGAAAAATTTGAAAAAATAAGCAATAGGAGGTGAAAAGGAGGAGAAAAAAGACAAAGAATTCTGTTTCCCCCAAAATAAGACCTAACTGCAAAATAAGCATTGGTCATTAGCATGATCATATCCAGTGTCATGCACAAGAGCATACCTTCTCTTGCTTTGTGGCTACTCTGTAATGGCAGATAAGGCAAGTGACTGGCAATAGAATTTTTGATTTCTAGTTTTCAAGGTGAATTATTTTCTTATTAGGTTTTATTTTCAGGGAAACAGGGTAATGAGCATAAAGATATTTAGAGAATTAGGTAAAGGTAATAGAAAAACTAAAGGCAAATACAAGATAAAATAAAAAAGGGAGGAAAAATGAAATAATACAGAGAATAATAAAGTAGAAAAAATTAAAAGGAGAACCAGTAAGAAAAAAAGTAAAAACAAAAGAAGGGAAAAAATCCAAAACAAAATACCCCAGATCCAATTAAAATGAAGAGTAAAGGAAAGAAGAGTAAAGGGAAAAAGGAAAATTAAAATGAGTCCAAAAACAGAAAAAAGTCTCTGTATTTTTTAAATAACTGGGTTCCTTCCCAGATCCACTGTTGTGTAGTCCATCAAGTCACAGTTTTATCCACCTAGGCTTATAGCCTATAGGTTTGTGGGACACCCCCCTTCCAGAGGCCCTTCTTTTTTCTCTGGTCAGTGGCAATGTCCACACTAAGATGTGTCCTTGCTCACACTGGTAGATAGATAAGGCATTCACGTTTCAGATCTGTGCTGCCTGTAGGCAGCAGGGCAAGAGTTAAAGTATGCTGGCACTTTCCAACCCAGCCATTTCCGAGTGCAACTCAACTTGGCCTGGCTTTTCACTGAAATTTCTAGGGGATCTTTTTCTATCTCGCTTTCTGACTATGGCTGTCACCTAGGGCTGTCACTAGCCCAGTCACTGTTGGAGAGCAACACTAGGAGCCCTAAAGTGAAGTTGCTTCATAGTTGTTTTCAGCCCTAGATTGAAATAATCTATTCCTAAAATGGTGCCTGATTAAGCACTCTCTGGAGACAGGGTGAGTGTCCCTCTTGGAATCCCTCTCTGGTTGTTGTCTGCTATGCAGAAGGAGTACCCTTGGAGCAAACTCCCCATGTTGCTTTTGCAATTCACAACAACAGTGGGCTCTACCACCATTTTCCCCTGCATTTCGCAGCCCTAGGCACATACCTTGCTTCTGGGAAGACAGGTTCCCTTCCACATGAACAATGGGCCATGGAGAGAGTCCAAGGAACCTCATATTTATATGATGTTTAATTTATAAAATACTTTCTAACTTATCTCCTGTTCCCCCACGACTGTGGAATGAACACAGACTTCATATATGGTAGGCAAGTGCTCCACCATCTGACATATTTCTGGTGTACTGGATTGTCAATAGTTTTGTGGTAATCAGGAAAGGAATTAGGTCAACTCTCTCTCCTACCTAAGAGACTAAGTTTAGATCTACCTAAGTTCTACAGGTAATGGCTTCAGTAGATCTAAATTCTTAATGTATCTACCGAAATGCTCTGCCTTAACTACCATTTTGTTTAACAAACAATATCATACAATGTCATAAGCAAGATAAATACATAGTAGTACCAAACACAAATCATGAAAAATATATAAAAGGGCTATTAACACCTAATTCTTACAAGTTATTGTTTCTGGTCCCAATTTATCTTTTTGTAATAACTGAACAAGTTTATAATGTTATAGATACTTAAGTTTTTTAATCAAAAGCATGAATAACCAAAATACAGGCAGTGTTTGGGGCAAATGTTAATAATTCTGTTAGCAAGTATTATTTAAGCATACTTTGAAACTAGATATAGACTTGTCTATTATCTCAAGGAAATGGCAATCTAATAGGAGGAAAAACAAGACAAATAAATATGTGACCAATGGAGAACCAGACAAATTGCAGTTAAGTAATAAATAGGCTTACATTAGAAAAATAATAAGGGACTGTAAGGTAGATAGGAAGGCTTTGAATGATGCCTCAAAGGATATTAAAATATCCTTGTTTGGAATACTGGGCTCAAATTTGTCATTCTCTTAAAAAAGGAAAAACAAAAGATTCTAATCAGAATAGCTATAAGAGAACAGTTTGTATTTATTTTCATCTTGTTGTAAGGAAATGGAATCATATAGAATATAATTTAAAAATTCATTGTACATTTCCCAAGAATGTGATATCAGAGAAAAATACATTTCATTGAAATAAAAATAAGAAAAAAATGTGAAACTGGTGCCTGTTCCAAGAAACGTACACAAATTCTTTTTTTTTGGGGGGGGGGGTACCAGGGATCGAACTCAGGACTACACGCTTGCAAGGCAGGCGCTTATACCGCTGAGCTAAATCTTTAGCCCCACACAAATTCTTTGAATTTGTCAATCAATAATGTGAAAAACAAAAAGACTTCTGTAATCTCCATGGCACTTAGTCCAAGGCTTCAAAAAACCAGGTTTTTGCCTTTTAATGATTTTTATACAGGCCTCAGGCAATTTGAAAAGAAAATGTTTAAAACCTAGCAGATAACCCAAATTTGACCTTTGGAATCATCTCCCATTACCACCCCCCATACACTTATAGTGACCTATTTTAAAATTCTTTTGGCAAATAGAAATAAATCAGTCACTAAAGAGAAATGGATGCACGTTGTTTTCTCTAAATCGGTATACTCCCACCAGCAGGCTGTTTAATACCCACTGGGAGAATTGATCAGGCACTTTGTTGGAAATTAATACACTGCAACAGTGATTCTTAGTTCTAGTTTTACAATATCCCATTGGGTCTCTGCTTTTTCCCAAGGGATATTAGGAAATATGCAAACATTACTTTCAGCTTACTTTAGCTTATACTATATGTCAAATGGTTTTTCCTTTGAGGAGGGCAGAGGAAATTAAACCAGAAAGAGAAATCCAAATTCCAACCTACAATAGAGTATTCCAACTTCAGAGGTGGGAATCATTGCTTTAGCTCGCTTCAAACATTGAGTCAAGACCTAATGTTGCTTTTCTGGTATTTGAGAACATTGACACTCATATTTTAATACTTTAAAAACACATTTAGCTAGAAAATCCACTTGATTGTTAATAGTGCTTATGTCTGGGAACTGAGATAATGGCTTTACTTTCCCTGTGTTATAACCATAAGTTGCTCTAATGCTTAATTTTGTTTCAGAAGGAGCATGTATTACTTTTGCATTCATTAAAATTTTCCATTAAGGCTTCAGAAGTCCCAAAATAGAGCAAATTCAAATTATAAGTTTAAAAATAGCTGAGTATACATATAAAAAGCAAAGTTATAAAAGTTTCTAAGTGTAAATTTTCCTTATCTGAAATTCATAGGAACAAAAGTGTTTCACATTTCAAAGTTTTTCAGATTTTGGAATACCTGCATATACTTAATTATATACCTTGGAGTGGTAACCAAAACAAAACTCATGCAATGAAAAGCATGAATAACACAAAATAAATAAACGTATATTTAATATATGTTTTATGCATATAGCTTGAAGAAAATTTTACATGACATTTTAAATAATGTACATGAAACATAGTTTGAGTACATTGACCAGTCAGATTTCTGGCATCATGCTGGTTCTCAAAAAGTTTCAGATTTTGGAGCATTGTTATTTAAGATTTTCAGATTAGAATCCTCATCCTGTACCACCATTGTCCAATAGACATACAATGTAAGTCACAAATTTGGGCCACATACATAATTTTTACACTTTTGTTAGCTGTATCAGAAATCAAAATAATGAGGTGAAATTAATTTTAGTATATTTTATTTTACTTGATATATCTAAAAAGTATTTAAATTTCAACATGCAACCAATGTAGATACATACTAATGAGATGTTTCCCCTTGCATTTCTGGGTATTAAGTCTTTAAAATCCAGTATGTATGTTACTTTTACAGGATATCTCAATTCATTTTGGTTTCTGTATAGCCAATGTTTATTTAATTTTAAAAACAGCATAATAGACATGTGGGAAGCAAATACCTAAAACAAAAGGTAAAACTTGTCAGAAATTTGCATTCAATTTTCATCTCCTTACATCATCACCTCCCAAAGTAAACTTTTCCTGAACCCTTTATCATTTCTTTGACTTCCTTTTGAAATAATTGTATTATACTGACCTGTGTTCATAAAAATATTTTTAAAAACCAGGCTTTTACAACTCTGAATAAACACTACTATTGTAGTAAGGGATTGCAGGGAAAACCATTACATATAGGACAAAAAAATTATATTATTTTATGATGGTCACCCAGAGTTAAATAAAAGGAAGTGCAAGAAAGCTATCCACAACTCAAAAGACCTAGAAAATCAAGCCAAGGGCCTGGATCCCACAGTAATGTCCTACATGAGTCCAGCTGAAGACCTAGAGCCCATGACAATGCCTCCCATTAGTCCAATTGGAGATCTAGAGCTTACGAGAAGGACTCATGCCAGTCTGTTTTATGGATCTGTGCTGGGAAAGCCCAAAGGTCAGCGGTGAAAGCTACAAAGTCTATGCTAGCAGGATGAAGGATCTGTGTTAGTAGGTTGAGGGTTCTACAGTGGAGCCCAGAAGCAACACTCAAAATAAAGACCAGCGCTCTCCTGAAAAGTACTGCAGCCATACTCAGCGGCAGTGTGGTCCCGAGCTCCTCCCACAATGAGAACAGTCCAGTATATGCCACGAAGCCAGTGTGACAAGCTTCTCCTGGAGATTAAATAGCAAACATCTTCCCCTCCAGTTCCAGGAAAAGATGCTCAAAGTAAAAACCTGAGCTCCTCCAAAGTGAACCACAGCCACCCTCAGTGACAAGGTCCCAAGTTCCTCTGATGATAATGGCCAAATTCATATTGGGGAAGCTAATCATGATGAGCTCCACCAGGAAAGCCAACAGCTCCAAACAACAATACTTAGGAGAACCCACAATGCCCCATCTTTTTTCTCTCCATGTCTTTTTTTATGCTGGCAACTTTCCTCAGGTGGGCCACATACACTCAGCACCATGCTGATTTAATTCAGCTGGTGTTAAGGTGACCACCAGTTTTTAATTCATAGCAATTAATGTGCTATATATAATACTTTGGGGGTTAAGTTTTTCAGTATTAAATGGGGTTTGTTCAAGGTGACTTGTTTTATAAATGTACTTAATAAATACAGCATTTCTTTTTGTGATAAATTCAATATACTTTTTCTTTCTCTTTGTGCATCTGGGGGTTGAATTCAGGGCCTTGCACATGGCAAGCAACCATTCTGCCACTGAGCTATACACCCTAAGTGCAAAGGACTTACATTTGATAAGTTTAAAATTATAATGGTAAGATTCCACCATACCTGCTAAGTGCTACTTCAATTTGTTTGTTTGACTGCTTTTAAAGTATTTTATTGTAGGAATGTTACAGTTTATCCATATACTATCCGAATGATGGCATTTGGATTGTTATATTTTCATCACTATATGCTCTTTTAATAATCCCTTTGTATGCATAGTATTTTCCTTGTATAGTGACACAGAATTCATAATTGTTACCTGAGACAACTAATTAGTGGCCCCTTGAGAAGGAAATGCAAATAAACAAAAGACAGCTTGAATATGATTTAGAACCACTAAGATGAATAACTCCTAGGGGTAGGGCTGCTTTTTTTAGGTCTAAGAAACAATATGAGGGGCCTGGTCTAAGTTTTACAATCTTTTTGTTTGACTGGCATGGAACATGTGCTTGGGACAGCAGCAATGTTTATACCCTGACCTTACTATGGAGAGTTCTCACGCAAATTTTGAGAATGTATCATACCCTAGGTTAAGTTATTGAACCATCTAGAGAATACATGTTCTGTATCCTCTATACACTACATTATTGTCTTGTTCTTGATGGCCAGTCCCTTACCTCGGGTTCCACTGTACTCTCTGTATGTGTGGCCATATACTAGATGTACTGGAGGATAAAAGAAGATCCTGACTTCTGTATATGAAAACTTTCTATGGGATTTGGGGAAGATTAAAAATTCTGAAGTAGGGGCTGGAGATTTATTTTGGAAGTTTAAGTGCCTGCGTGGCAAGCAAGAAGTCATGAGTTCGATCCCCAGTACCAAAAAAAAAAAAAAAAATCTGAATTAAGTGAGGAGGTTTTATTTTATCAGTCCCAGAGTGATTAAAGTTCATCAGTATGATCAAAATAAGAAAAACTTCTAGGAGTTAGGGCTAAGTGTAGCTGCTTGTAATGGAAATATATGAAATCTTTGGCCGATTAGATGGATCAGCTACAACAGAATGATTTTAAAAAAGGAGCTGAAAAAGTTATATAGTAACAGGAAAGAGTCAAAGCCACAGGAAGTAGGTAGTTTAAGACCCAAGACAAGGACCTGACAATGAGAGAAAGGATAAATAGGTGCATATGGAAATGCAGAGCTAAGATTTTCCTAGAGCTTTACTTTTTTTATACTGGGGATCAAACTCACGACCTCGCACTTGGCAGGCAAGTGCTTGTGCCACTGAGCTAAACCCCCAGCCCTGAGGTTTACATTTTAAAACTGCTTTTCAAATAACATTGTAATCTCCACTGCAACCCAGTGAAATGGGCATTACCATTATTGTCACTTTATACAAACTGAGACTAAGGGATTGATAAGCATGTTCAAAGTTTCATAGTAAATAAGTGGCAAACTGCAAATTTGAACCCAGGTCCTTAAATGTGGAACCAAAATTGTTTTGCTGCTCCAGTGATTCACAACTCATTTTTGAAATGTCTTGTAAATATTTTGCTACTAACAAAGCTGTGAAGATCAACAATGATATACTTAAATGAAAACTGGAACAGATGTAATGCTATTTCTATAATAGCATCACTCTAATTTGCATTCTGATAGGCTTTCTTGAGCAGTGAAATGGGGGTCAGGGTATGGTTGGTGTGTCAGAAATACGTACAGAACCACAGAGAGCCCAGGGAGACTGTTCCACATGTGACTATTCTGCAAGCTCTGTACTATGCCAGGGAAAGGTCACGAGCATGACATTAAACCTCAGCAGTTAAGAGCAATAATGAAATTTAAAGAATAAGGGAGTAAAAAATAAATATGTGATGATAAGTTATGGTGAAATTTTTTATATTTTCCTTTGTGTTTAAATATGAAAACTGGAACATCATATATATATTGTATGATATTGCTTGTTGCAGAAGCCACTGTGTACTATGATATATAGAAATGGAAAGGGACCAAAGGTTACTATCTCATGAACAAACATTTATACTAAATTCTTCCCTCAATCTCTCTATGAGTTATCACATATACATACAACTCTTTGTGGCTTCATAGGTATTGTATACTGTCCAGCTCTTATCATGTGTCAAATAGTGTCTTATTTATTAAAAGAGAGGTATGCTTTAGCATGGTCGTATGGTATTTTTTCTTTCAGTATGCAAAAATTCATTAAATATTTGACTATTTGCCTTATGCTAGGTGCCACACTGAGGTAGCAAAAGTTCCCAACCTCTTGTGTCTTATATTGTCTTATATAGTAGGAAGATGAAAGAAGTACATGAAAAAGACCTACAAAATGTAAGTATTTTAAGCATGTACATGGAAGAATGTAAATTAAGAGGACAAGTGATCTGGATAATAGTTCATCAAGGCCTTTTAAAGGCATGAATTCTAGAGCTGGATGTTGGAAGGAGAGATTAGGACTACAGGTGAAAAAGTAAACCACATAACATCATTGATATGTAAAATCTAAAACAGTTAACCTCAAAAGTTAAGTGTAAAATAGTGGTTACTAGAGATTGGAGAGACTAAGGGCAAGGGGTGAAAAAAGGTTGCACAACAGGTACAAAGACATAGAAAAGAAGAATAAATTCTGGTATACTATGGCACAGTAGGGGAAATATAATGAAGGATAATGCATTGCACATTGAAAAATGATTAGCAGAGGATTTTTACTCATTATAAAGAAAAGATAATGGCTTATGACCATGGATATGCTAATTACCCTGTTAATCATTGTCCAATGAATATTTGAATCAAAACATCACACGGATTCATCATAAATATATACAAATATTATGTATCAAAACAATAAAAATCTGGGGCTGGGGATTTAGCTCAGCAGCATAAGCGCCTGCCTTGCAAGCACGTGGTTGTGAGTTCGATCCTCGGTACCAATAAAATAAATGAATAAATAAAAATCTTTAAAAAACAAAATGAGGGCATAAGAAGGCAGTTGAAGAATGACGATAGTTTGTCTTCAATAAAACTAACAAGCTAAACCCAGGAAAAATATATGAAAAAGTTAAGACCATTTGTTCTGCTGCTATGGATGACACCCTATGGCAATGTTGTATTATATATTAAGTATAACTAGACTTTGGGCTATATTATAATCCCTTGTTTCTTTGAAACTCCTCAACCATCTATTATAAACCATTGTTATGTACTGAACTTCTATGAGAAGTTTATACAACATTTTACAGCTTGTATAACATTTACACAGACATTATTTCACTTGACCCTTATAATAATCTGTGAAATGACATGTAGACATACTAGGAGTAAGTTAGAGGAACAGTAAGTGGGGGAACTCAACACCTCAAATCATATTTAATCCAATATTTAAGATATATATCTACTAATATTGTTTGGACAAGATATCATGCCTATATCTTTTATTCTGAATAACTACTATGAAGACAACAATATGCAATGTATTAATTATTGTAACTCTCCTACTAACCTGTTTGGAAGTTATTTTATTTTTATTTTTCTCTCTTTAAAAGAAAAAAATAAACTTTTAAAAAGATGTAAATGTACAGCTTTTACTGACAGTTTATATTCACAAATGATATTCTTTTTGTTTTTGGTACCAGGGATCAAACTTGTTACCTCATACTTGCCAGGCAGGCACTTGTGCCACTGAGCTAAACCCCCAGCCCACAAATGATATTCTTAAGGTCACCTAAGATCCTAATATAAGTCTGGCATTAGGAACTTTTACATTATGTACTGACCCATTGTTATATTTGGTAATTAACCAAAAGTTAAAAAAATCAATTGAAATGCTTTTTTAGAATACATTACATAATTTTTAAAATGGCTTCTAGGAGAGTTGGCTTGATTACTAATATCTCAGGTTTCTTTCTAATTGTAATGCTGTATATTTTTCACCTAGTAGATTTGCACATATTAAACACTTTACATACTCAATATCCTATAAGTTTCCACAGACATGAGTTTTCTGGGGAACTGGAGCTTACTCTGTACAAAGCAAAATCTGAAATCTGAAAGAAATCTATCGATTCTAAATGCTGGGACAGGCATTTAGCTCAGTGGCACAAGTGCCTGCCTGGCAAGTACAAGGTTGTGAGCTTGATCCCTGGTACCAAAAAAAAAAAAGATTATAAATGCTTAACATAAGGTATTGAGAAATTTGAACCCCTATACCAGTGGCAGTGAAGCTATGGCACATGTGCACAGTGGGCTGTTTGTATCACTAACACTTCTGAAATTTTCATTATCACTGCCCTATACCAATGGTCCCAAATGACCACTTTGCAACTTGTGCTGGTTTTAGAATTTTTCTGTTCTTCACACTATTAAATGACTTCAAGTATCAGTTTTCTCATATCTAGTAGAATACTTTTGCCATTCTAATTGCTTGTCAGGCAGCTAAGCTCATTCCATCACTAAGTAGCATACACACACATATGATCAATAAAGTTAATGAGGTTGGTGCTATTCATTTTTTTAAATTTTTATTTAAAGAAAAAAAAAGCAAAACAGAAAAAAGGGTAGAAACAATACAGAATTTCAAAAAAATAAACAGGAAATCACTAGCTGATAAATTACATATTGTCTCAGATATAATTATTCAAGTTACAAAATTAAAACATACAAAGTGGACATTCAAACAGTGAGGCTGCAAACAATTCTGTTCAATGCTCTAACAAAAACTTAGCAACATGGTTATCAATCCTACACACTTAAACATACATGCAATTATATCCTTTAGAGCAGTTTCTTTTCCTCCTTTTGCTTTTTAAGTCCATTATCTGTTTAGTTATATCATGTTTTAGCTTGCTCAGTACCTTATTGATCTGTTTTGTTGTTGTTATTTACTTTTTAATCACCTTGTAAAATTCTGTTGCTTTGTTTTTGAGTTTCTCCTCATCCATTCCCCATGGATCAGCTTTCGTGGAGTTGGGAGTTTTGGGAGGTATTTTGTTACTTTGTTATCTCTTTTTTTATTTTGAAGGTAGTAAAATACAACAGAACAAGACACAACAAAGCCAATTGAGACTGTGCAGAGAAATTGGTATAGGACTTCACAGGTAACTGGGATAACAGTAATAGATACCATAGCATATCTCGTTATTGTAACGATAGTTGTTCTTTCAATCAGGTATAGTGAAATCAAAAAATACAGAACATTATAGAACTTATCAGAACAGAATATTGAATAGAGCAGTACAATTAATTGGAACAAAGCAAAACAATGATAGCAATATTTGCCTTCAAAGAGATGATAGAATGAAATCCCCCCTATTTGCTGCAATGCATATGATCAACCTCCCAAGAGCTGCTCAGATCTCTGGCTCCCATTTACTAATAGGGGGAGGGGGGAGGATGGGGTGTTTGATTCTCAGTCTGCACACTGGTAGGCGCACAGCCACTTACCAGGGCGGTGAGCTGGTTACTTGGTTTCCCGACGCCCTAAGTTCTAACATGGCATGGATCTCAGAGACGCTGGTGGTTCTCACCCTAGGGCGGCAGCAGCTTGCCAGGCCACAGCCACTTACCAGGGCAACAATCTGGTTGTTTGATTTCTTGGTGCCCTAACTTCCAACATGGCTCCAATCTCAGAGACACTGGTGGTTCTCACCCTGGGGCGGCCACAGCTTTCCAGGCCATAGCCACTTACCAGGGTGGTGAGCTGCTTGCTTGGTTTCCTGGTGCCCTAAGTTCCAACATGGTGTGGATCTCAGGAGATGCCTGTGGTTTTTGCCCTGGGGTGGCCGTAGCTTGCCAGGCTACAGCCACTTACCAGGGTGGCTGTTGGGAGACGTTGAAGCTGGAGATTGATCACATGTGTGGGGCTAAAGCAGGCAAGCCCAGAAAAAACAGAGAGACCAAAACAAGCTATGTAAACAAGTTGTCTCAGCACCAAGAAGGCAAGGGGCCCAGGCCTGCCAAGCAATGGGTTGCTAGGCAGAGGAGCTGAAATTGACATCATCTTTCCCAGTATATAAATAAAGGTTCTACAGTAGTTGAGCAGTTCCTTTCCTCCCATCAGGAGGATTAGGGCTCCAACTGACCCCAGCTTTGTCTTTTCTTTGTGTTTCTCATCCTCTTGTGGTCCTTAACCCCAAGAACCTCAGAAGCCACACTGGGTCACAGCATATGGCACCAGAACATGGACAGGGTAAGAAATTGAGAATGAGGGAACACTTCTGATTTGAGCACAACTAGGGGAATAAGTGCATTGGTATAGGTCAATAGTCATCACTGAAGTGTATTGATATTGGCTTCATCAGGTGTAAAGAGTGGGGCATTGAAACTCCCTTATTCTCTAGGGCCAGTTATAAATGGACCTGAGAGAAACCCCTTCCCCTGGAAAAAAAGAGGTATATTGATTATATCAGCTGTCTAACTATGGGACAATCTCATCCAAAAGAATCACAAATGTGTAAGAAACTATTTGTTTGATTCCAGTATTTACATTCCTTCTGTGGATCTGGATTAGACAGGGTCTTAATAACCTTAAGCTTCTTGTGATAATGACAATGGAACTGGCTCTAGGCACTGTTTCAAAATCAAGTCCTGAGCAGGGAAAAGATGGCAGCATGACCACCACCCTGATAACCTTAACTAAGCCATTAACTGTTCACTCAGCAAAACCTTCAACTATCTGTCCAAAGTATAGAGACAGTATCATTGGGCCACTCGATGTAAATTCAAAACTGTTACAAAAGAAAAATTTTAAGCAGGGCCTGCAGCAGCCCTGCCAAAGAGTAGGGGTGTGACAGCTCAGACAGCTTCCCTGAGATGGCCTGGCCCTGCTTGGCCCGGCAAGCTCCTAATGGTTTGGGGTAATGTGGTTCTGATTCATGGTTCACTGATTCCTATTTACAAAATGCTCTTACAAAACACAATTTCAAATAACCAATACAATAATAACTAACCTTTAAAACTTCTAAAAGTTCAATATTTGGCTTTCACTAGCTGACAACAGGCTGGCTCCAGCATATCACTGTCTCACTATGGCTTTGTAGTGGGTCTTGATATCTGGTAATGTAAATTCTCAAATTCCACTGTTTTTTCAAAATTGTTTAACACAGAGGTACTTGTTTCAAATTCATGATTAATGTAACTCTGTGTTTATTTAGGTCTCTTCTGCTTTCTTAAGTGAATTTTAGTTGTCAATACACTGACACTACACAGCTTGCTAAATTTCATGAGTTTGTCTACAGAAGAAGAAATTGTAAATTTACATACTTGGGAGGAAACAAAAAACAGCTTAAAGCAAGACTAGGGAAAAAACAACAAAAATCAGCTGGTCCTCTACAGGTTTTAAAGGGTTATTTAATAGAAATTGCTGCTTTCTGCTCCTCTCACTAGTTCTCACAGGCCCCCAGGCAGAGGAGGGCACCAAGCCCCCACTGAGCCTGGAGTTTGGCCCAGACAAGGAAGGTAAAGAAACAATGTTGCTTGTTTCAGCTTCGAGGAGAACTCAGGCTTATGGTTCAATCCACTCAAAAGACAGTTCAAATCTCCCTAGATCATTGTTTTTGTCAATTGGTTATTCTTTCCTTGACAAAAATTGGAAAATCTATAAATAAAGAAAGGTTAACTAAAGATTTTGGATATTCTGATACTTATCAGAGAGGACACAGCTCTGTCCTGCCCAAGCCATCCTGGTTTTTCCCATCACCTGTGCACATGATTTATGAATCAAAAGTTTATACTGCACTGCTGCTCAGATCCCCAACAACAGTGGTGCCTCCAGCCCAGGGCAGGAGCACCACCTACAATGTCACAGGAGAGCCCAAGGTACCTAAATATAAAATGCAGTTTCCAGTTTCCATTTTCTTTACACCATACCACAAAAGTTCTTTATAATCTTCAGGTCTATAAGTAAGCTAAATGTGCTCACCATTTAAATTTCAAAAAAACAAAAGGGAGTGTTCACCTCATAATAGATTTCAATTGGCAGTATATACCATTTAAAATATTTAAATTCTAATAAAGATGTAACTACCTTAGCAGATAGATAATGTAATCAAATAAATCAAATCTAAAAAGAGTCCAATGGAAAGATCTTCATACTGGGCAATAAAAGCATCCAGTCAAGTGCTAATGTGGGGTCGAGGGCATGCTTGTGTTTTTCCAGGAAAAGCTAACTGGCCTATCTGTGTGCCAGTGTGTGCTGTCCAGCTATATCATGGGCCCACACCCAGGAAAGGAGTTGATCTTACCTCTCAAGAAGCTGATGCTCAGTCCTATGACAGTAATGCCTTGGAGACCATGCCACAACCCATAGAAAAGGATGAAGCTAGAACCAACTTTAATTGACCCAAGATGCCCAGGAGTTGGTAACCAAAAATAAAAAAAGGTCCAAATAGATGGTAGAAGTGTATGCTAAGTCCTATGACAAAAATATGTTAACTATAGATAAGATTTTGTCTTTTTAAAATTATTTTATAAGAGATCTCTGCTAATTGACCTACAAAAAATCTGAGTAGTCTATTTAAAATTACAAATTCTACAATTGTAAAAAAAAATTGTGTGATTCAATTTGGCTAAAATATATTTGAGTGCACTCTGATTGTGAAAGACGTTTGTAAATCTGTGTCTGTTTGTCCAGTCTGTTAAGCCATTGTTGGAAGTCACTGAGCTAGTGATTGCTCACACTTGTGGAGCCAATAGCACAAGTGCCTTTACAGGAGTACCCACATGGCACGGAGCACCTGAGAAATGCCCTGAGGCCATGGGGTACTGGAGGTGACAGGTGTTTCAACCCCGAAGACACAGGGTGTAAAAAGCAAGCTAGTTCAGCAAAGGGGCATGAAATAGCCCCCAGGAACTTGGAGAGTTCTTGTGGACACCAACAATTCTGCAATTATATGTTTGTTTATGTCTGTCCATATTTGTCCATTTGTCTGTTGGTGAAAAGCTGTTCTTTTTATTTTGAGCATAGCAATTTTCCTTTTTCCTTTTTCTTTTGCATTTATAGATAATTTAATCAAGGTTTATTTGAGTTATAGAATTACAAAACGTGCTCCCACCTGGGTTCCCAGTTAGTCAAAATGATGCTAAAGTCAGTTGTGTAAATGTAATGCACATTGTTGATTATTATACCTTGAGAGTCTCTCATTCAAAAATAATATTTTAAATGTTATAATTGGAGTTTTCTTAAGGAAAATTATTATAAAATGATTAAATGTTATGATTGGAGTTCTGTTAAGAAAAATTATTATAAAATTGATTAAACAAAAATCCCTTGGGTTTGGGATTGTTGGATGGGACTTCAACTAATGAATAAGAAAGTGGCCACCTGGTAACATTTTACCAGCTCTTGTTCATTGATTAGAGGCCCCAGTGATCTCCACAGACTTATGGGATACATCACCAACCAAAGTTACATAAATGTTATTGTAATATGTTCACATATGTTCAAAAGAAATAATACAACAAGGTTTTTTGATTTAAAAAATGCCCATACAAAGGTTTTCATATGGTTATGACAAATGATTGTTGTTAACCTCATGGTGTATTCATATATTCATGCCTCTAGACAAACAGGTCTTCAAAAAATGTAAAATAGAGATTATTTATGGTGATAAAAATTTGGTCCAGATTCAGACCTCTGTTTTTAACAAATGCTTAGGAGATCTACATCTCCCTAAACAGCAACAAATTAGGCATCTTTTATGCATTAGATAGGGATGATTAACCAAAAAGTAGAAATTTGATGTCAAAATGAAAATTCAAGTGTGTTACAAAATGTCATCATGGTTTTATGCTACAACATTGGATATAGTTTGATTTCTAATTTTCTATGTAAAATACATAACTTAATATTCTATAGTATTCAAATGTTAAAAAACAGCCATGATTGCTAAAAAATAATGGTTCTATTTTATGTTCTACGATGTTTGATATTTAGGTAGGATGATAATGTTACGCTTACTGCCTCAACTACATTGTACTGTTATCAATCTTTTCTTCTGGATGTTGAAAAACTGAGGTTTTGAGACCAAAAATTAGAGAGACAGATGGGCTAAGAGGACAATCAATATTTTGGCCCTAGCCTTCCAAGGTCAATGAGGACCCAGGACATAAGAGAACCTCTGCTATGTCATCCTATAGTCAATGAATCCCTGGTCTTCTAATCAAGAAGACTGAGAGACCACTGAGGAAAGTGATCATCAGTGTGTGGTGTGCCTAAGGAGAGTCACCAGGAGAAAAGATCTCTCAAGCTTTCACAAAAAGCAACTTGGTCAAGCAATGGCCATGACTCTTCCAAATGGCTGATACTGACAAAAGGACTAAGAGGTGCTATAGCTGGTTCCAAGGTATTCCTGAGGAGACTTAACTGACCTTGATAGATAACAAAAATTGATTGTTTAGAACAGGTTTCACCTTAACTTGGTTTTGAACATCCTGCAGAAAATGTACAACTACTGGAGGTATATAAAACAATGCTAAAGTAATATGTTATAAAAGAAACTCATATTACTAATACCTTTTGGCAATTGCCAGCTACACTGGTAGCTGACTACTGTCACAGATTAATGGACTGCACAGGGTTTCTATTGCAGAATGCAGGGACTTAAAATCTTTGGATTGCACTTAAAATAATAAGATCTACAGAGCTCTCCAACACAGCTCCTCCAGCTTCAACTGACCACCTGTCCTATGCAACAACAATACAAAAAAGAGGGATATGTTGGGAGCCATTGAAGCTGGGGATTGATCACATGTATGGAGATAAAGCAAGCAAGCCCAGAAAAAAGAGAGATCAAAACAAACTATGTAAACAAGTTGTTCCAGCACCAAGGAAGCAAGGGGCCCAGAACTGCCAAGCAATGGTTTGCCAAGCAGAGGAGCTGAAATTGACATCATCTTTCCCAGTATATAAATAAAGGTGCTACAGTTGTTGAGCAGTTCCTTTCCTCCCATCAGGAGGATAAGGGCTCCACCTGACCTCAGATTTTTCTTTATTTTTCTCATTCTCATCCTCTTCTTAACCCCAAGAACCTCAGGAGCCACACTGGGTCATGCAGCTGCAGCTTGTCAGGCCACAACCACTTACCAGGGCAGTGAGTTGGTTGCTTGGTTTCCTGGCGCCCTAAGTTCCAACATGGCGTAGATCTCAGAGACACTGGTGGTTCTCGCCCTGGGCTGGCCGCAGTTTGCCAGGCCACAGCCACTTACCAGGGCAGTGAGCTGGTTGCTTGGTTTCCCTGGGCCCTAAATTCCAATATGGTGCTATTTCTTTGTTATCTTAATATCATGAGAAAATTCAAACTGAGAGAGGTTAATCTTACTTGGTCAAGGCTACAAAAGTAAAATTAGTAGAGTTAAACTTTGAAATTGGTCTGTATAGTTTTAAATTGTATGCTTTCTTTAACCCAAGTAGCTGAAAACAAACTAAGAAAAAATTGCTATTTATTTTTAGACAGGGTCTCACTATGTAGTTTAGGTTGGACTTATATTCTACATAGTCCAAGCTGGGCTGAAATTTGGAATCCTGTTACCTCAGCCTCCCAAGTGTTGAAACAAAAGATAAGCACTACATATCCTGGCCAAAAGGTTTCTTGATATCAGCTGATTTTTTTTGATTTTTGCAAGTATATTTCATCCATGTAATGTAAGATTTATTACACTAATCTGGACTTTGTCTTTGATAGTTTTGTATAGTATACTATGGGATGAGGAGATGAGATTCGATTTAAAATACTAAATTGGAACTTGAAAACAAGCTTTGATGTAAAATATTTACACCAAAAATATACTTTCATTTTTAAAATAGATTATAGTATAAAGTTACATTTTTAAAGAGCTTCAGAGACTGCTGTTAAAAATAACGTACAATACAAGCCACCATCTTTATGATTAATGTGATAACTTTATTTTTCTTTTGAATGATGCAAAGATTTAAATGTGTGACTTGAAACACAAGATTCCACTTTTGGAAGCATGCATTTCAGTCTTTAATATCTGACTATTACAATTCATCTGATTTTTAAAGAAGTGAAAAATATCTGAAATTCAAGGACAGAATGAAATTGCTGTATTTACAATAAGTGAGCATCTTAGGAGATACTGTGGAGCCATCATGAGAAACACATTCTTTTTCCATTTTCTTTTAATAAATCATATTACTAAACAAATTAGAATCAAAGTATAACAAGTTACTAAGTCAATCTTCTTCTTACTTTTGTGGCACAATGTAATATCACGTGCTGAATTTCATCTATAAGGGTGACACTACAAAATTTATGGAAGTAGGCCAGGCCTATGACTTATTTTGCTATAAGTAGAATAGAACTGGACAAAGCTACCTTCTACCAATATATCAAGCTACTAATATATCAAGTGACACAGCACAGCACAGGTGGGTTAGACCCCTAGCTTGCAGCATATAGAATTCAGCATGTATGGACACTTAATAACTGACCTACTGCATCACAATATTAGGTTCCTTACTGGGGATGTATATTGGAAACAGTGCTAAAACACAACCAGGATTTGTAAGCCTATACCAAGGCACCCTTAATACTCTACTGTTTCAAAAAAAGCTCTCATACGTTTGTGAATATGTTACTGATAACATATATATCTTTGAAGTCAGCTGAGGGACACAATCAACAAAAAAGTAGGATACATTATTCTTTCTAAATTATATCAAAAGTCTAAATGTATTTTTCTACCTAGCACTAGAGATTGGAAGTAGAAGGTTAGGGCCTTAATATCGCTGCCAATGTTAAGAACCATTATACAAATGTTATATATAGTATTTAGTAACAAGGAAGAATTGCTTTTCTAGCATTTATTTCTCAAGTTCTATGGAGGGTAGAGGAGAGGCGTAGTAAGGTGAGGAAGATGCCATGACAATTTGCAATTAAAGTGGCATTTATTAAGGACCCAAGTGGGTATTTGAAGGCCCATTCAGGCTATTCTGGACTCCTTTCACATTTTCTCTGCCCAACATTTCTGCATTCCCTCAGCACTTATTCCAAACATCTTGTGGCAAGAAACCAATAAAACTACAAGACTGGTTAGCTTTTTTACTTACTGTAGCCTTTGTTAGAAGTAAACTTCATACTTCCCTTTATCAAAGTCCAATTCATTTTCCAAAATCCAAATCAAATGTCACATCTCATTCATACAAGCATGCCAAATCTGTGCCCACTTCTCCTTAGAGATATGCAGAACGTATTACATTGGCTATTTTGTGGCTTCCTCAATGCTTTAACTGCAATCTTATTACTCTTCCATATAAATACCACCTCTGTGAACAGCTAACTCAGAAGACAATGAGTTCTAACAACTAAGCAACCATATTATACTCATTTTGGTGTCCCTAGGTATAGCATAATAGTGTCTTACACACAGTAGGTGCTTACTAAATCTCTAGCTATTACACTGTTCTTTTCACTTATGTTTACCATCTTCTACTTTTTCAAATGATTTAATTTTGAACTATTCTGCTCTATTAAAACTGTCTTCTTCAAAAGTATCAATGATATCTTTCTTACTGAACTCAGTAGATGGATGAGGCACTCTTTCCAGTAGGCTTGTTAAGTTGGTAAGATGTAAACACGGAGATGTTACATTACCTATTTTTGGCACCTCATAGAGAGCACCTGCCGTAAGAATGGGGCCAATACAAAGGAAAGGAGAGCTGAGAAAGTCATGATGACATCATTGAAATCCCACGGTTAAGCTATGTTATTGCTGAGATCATCGGAAACTTTGCAGTTAAATAAACCAATAAATCCTACACACCTTTTTCTTTTAAAAGAAAAACTCAAGACAGTTTAGGTCAGCTATCTGACATTTATAACTGAGACAGTGCTAAGCTAGCTAATGATCTCCATATCTACTTTTCCAACTCAGACACTATTTCCTGGGCTCAGACTGTTTATAGGTTTTCTCTTCTAGAATTTCTCAGAGGTACCTGAAACTCAACCTGTCTAAAGCCACACATGGTTCTCCACTGATCACTGTCTTGGTGAATAGTACAGCACCTTGCCAAAAATCTGGGTAGCTTCCTTAAGTTCTTTTTCCTCCTCTTATGATTTGTGTTTGAATGTCCCCTGTAAAGCCTCATATGTTATGTGGGCAGGCTTCTAGAGTTTGTTTAATTGACGGTCCAATGCTGGGATTATAGGTGTGAGTGTTATACCCAACCTAGGGTGGGTAGTCCACATAAAATATAAAAGACAAAAAGACTCTTCATTGCATTCTATCCTTTTAACTCTTGTTGCTTTTGGTATCTGCTACCACCATACACTTTTGCCACTCTGCCATGCCATCCTGTCTTGGAGCCAGCTGATTATGGACTAAAACCTCCGCAAACTAAATAAACCTTTCCTTTCTTAATTTTGGGTGTCAGGTATTTTGTCACAAGTGATAGAAAAGTAACCAACACACTTCCCTTTAATCAAACAGGTTCTATTATTTCTGCCTACTAAATCTGTGTGTTTGTTTCCATTGCTGATACTCTAATTTGAGTACCACTATTCCTTTTGTGTAGTGTTGTAGCAGTCTCTTGATTGCTTAATTTTTCTCAATTGTCAAATCCAGCACATTTTTTCTCTTCATTTTATCCACGTTTTAAATAACATGGTTATATGTTACATCAACACATGCTTATTGTAACAAGTCACACAATATTGAAATACAAAAATACAGAGTATTGCAGTACAGAAATAACTATATATCTTCTTTCTATTCAACTCCCTCCCATCTGAGGTAAATAATATTTACTGTTTGATACTTCTTCTCATGGCTATTTTTTAAAAAAATATGAGAGTGAAAATCTTTCCATTTTTATGGAAATGGAAAATCATATTACATGGGTTATTCTGAAATTTGCTTTTTCTTTAACCTTACAATAGGACATGATATTCCTTTAGACCTATACATACATAGAACTAATATTGTAGTGAATATACTTATACTGGTATTCTCATATTTATAGCATTCCCAAAATGTATCCCAGTGTTTAATTTTACTAAAGTTTAATATTCAAACAGTTGCAATGATTTTTTCTCCAGCAACATATATATGAGTTGTCTATCATTTCTTTAGCATAGGATGCTGTTATAAAATTGTTGCTAGGGCTGGGGATTTAGCTTATTGGTATAAGCACTTGCCTGGCAAGTGCAAGGTCATCAGTTCAATACCCGGTACCAAAAAAAAAATTGTTAATGAATTTAGATATAGGTAATTTAGGTAGAGGTGACATACCATACTGAATTTCTTTAACTGAAAATTTTAACTTAATGTATGTTTTAATTTTAAAATGCCAGGGCATGCACATGTCAAATAATTCAAACTAAGAGAACATGGAAACTAAGTCAGTTTCCTCCAATCCAGGCCCCAAAACTTGGTTTTCTTCTTCAGAGCAGCTATTTTTATTAATTACAAATTTTTATGAATTAATCACTTCCTAACTAAAGGACACTTACTTAATTTCCAATGCTGTGCTATTACAAATAATACTGCAAAGAATATATGTGCTGATTAATTTCCATGTATGAGTACATCTAGATGGAAGTAGAATTGCTGAATTGAATTATACGTATTTAGCATTTAAAGATATCTGCCATGTAATCTATTTTTGACATTGATCTTGTGCTTCCCTATTGATTTTTGGATAGTTTCTAAGCATCATAAAATGGATTCCAGAGCTCTGCATGATTTGACCCCTGTTGGTCAACTCTTTTACTGTCACTTTCCTCTTAGAGCACTACACTCAACCAAAAAACCTCTCAACTTCTAAAATGAGTCAAGCTTTCTTCCTCTAAGCTGATTGATGAATATATATATATATATATATATATATATATATATATTCTCTGGCAGGTGCACTCTTCTCTCAAATCTTCATTTGATAAACTCTGTCATCTTTCATATTATAGCTCAGATGTGTCCCCCATAAGGAAATGTTCCCTGACCTTACAATCTAAATCAGGTGCGAATATTCCTCCAAAGACCCCTGGGTTACTCCACTAAAACACTATTACATTGTATAATAATCATGCATTGTGAGTTTGATGAGGGAGGGATCCAATTACTGAGTCCCTAGTGTTTAGAGCAAAGATCAATAAACAGGTAGTATATAACAAACATTTATTGAGTGAATGAAAAACAAAAAAATAAAGGAAGCTGTACATATTCCTTCCTTACCTTTCGGATCAAAGAGGCCCTCAAGATCAAACAGTAGATTCTAAAATAAGACAGGGCTGGATAAGTAATACACTACAGAGCTGACAGGTGCCTTCTATCTATACATCTGCATCTGCCTCTGATATTTTGAGTAGCATAACATAAGGGAGCAGATACTTCACCATTTAGCTAATGTATTAAAATTCCTAGCTTTCATTTCTTGAAATCAGTTGAATGCTCTTAATCCTTACTGATCCTCCTCAGGTATGTTAATGAAAAGCCTCATTGATCATTCAAATTGAACTGAGTACTTGATTATGCAGACATAATCTGATTGGTTAATACTAGCCTGGCTATTATCATTACATTGTAGAAATCAGGAATAGTTAGCAAATTATATCAGAATTGGAGGAAAAGAAACATCTAATCTAGTAATTTGACATTTTTTCTACACTAATGAACCTGACGAATGTGATATACTGTATTTTCAACAAATAATAGCATCTATGCCACTAAAATTTTCTCAGTGGGTGGGATGTAGAATGGAGAGAATGTCTAGAGAAAGTCATAATTTGAAAATATGCCTTAGGCGACCATAAATATCTCACATGCCGGTGGAGAATCACTTATACTAAGAAGTAACTAAGTGGGAGAAGTGAACTAAGGCTTGTCTAAAGTCATATTATTAGCATAACTACCAATGTCAGAAATGGGATTATAATCTTGGTTTATAGTTCACTGCTTTGCCTGATACTGAGAAACAAATAGCTAGAAGAACCTTGAGAGTGACAGACTGGAATGCACCTTTAGGAAACTTAAACAACTAGGTCTCTTAATCCCTTTATGTAAATAAAGAATTTCTTAGAAATGTCTTACCTTTACAGTACTTTTGTAATTGGGTTGACATGTTCATATTTTGTTACCTGATTCTATATTTTTTATTTATTTACTCATTTTGAGAAGACTTGTTATGTTGCTCAGCCTGGCCCCTGACTTGGCTCAAGTGATCCTCCCACCTCAGCCTCCCAATAGCTGGCACTACAAATGTGTGCCACCATACATAGCCACTGCTTATATTTTTCACAATAAGGGTATATTATTTTTGTTGTTCAAAATATCTCACAGATATTTTTAGGTAGCTTAAAACTTAACTTCTATACTCAGTTCAATTTAGGTATCAGATACTAAAGATAGGATTTGTGAGCTACATAGCAACTACAGAGCCTAGTGTGATGTCATAGTAGATATTCTAAAGTAGTTGGCATCCTAAAAAGCTTGCTAACTGAACGTCTGTGGTGAAAGCCTATTGAGATCATTTACTGCAGGACTAGGTCCATCAATGAAAATACAGCTTTCAAGGGTATTTTGGAGTATGAGAAAGATCAGATGTTTTGGCTCACTTAATGTCATACTTCATGTAAAGTTACTCTCCAGAGTGTTTTGAGGTGGGCACTTAAGCTATTGGCATCCAGAACCAGCAGGCAAAGTTAGGTATTTTATGACTGAAATCAATAATCCTCTTCAAGTCCACAGACATGGTAAGCTTTCAAAAACTTTGATTCTAGGCCAGGGATTTAGCTCATTGGTGTTAGCGTTCTCCTGGCAAGCACAAAGTCATGAGTTCGATCCCTGGTACAAAAAAAAAAAAAACAAAAAACCAACTGATTCTGTCTCATAAACAGCTCTTTAAGCTCCATCAACCATCAGAATTATTTCAATCTCCCTCATTTAATGATAGCACAGTGATAGTTTGCTGAACAGCAAGACATATAAAAAAGCAATGATAGAATGAGGCAAAATCTTCATTTTAGCTAATGGTTGCATGGACAGAATGTTGGCTTTGATGCCATACGCTTTCAGGTTCATCCATATTAAGTGATAGCTATGCTCTATTTCTGTGTTATTTTTAATAAATTAAAGAAAAAGGACATATTTCAATCTAGTTTAAAATATTACCAGCTTTTTTGATCTGATGAAAATTACACAGAAGAAAACTTTCCAACATATAATGACAAAGAGGGACACATATGTACAGTCAGCTAGACAGAGTGATAGACTGACAAAGAGAAATATAAACACATAATCAGTGATATGATAAGGTAAGTCATAATTTAAGAGTCTTAATTTAAGACTTAAGAGTCTTAACAAAATCAGGCAATTTGAAAATATCATTGAAGAAATTATAATGATTGTCCATGAATTAATCAATATAGAAGTATCATGTATATCTGGAAGACTATACTAGTATGTTCATTTTCCAGGGACAACATAGTAACAACACTTAATAATTTTTGAAGTACTTTTTCATACATTTACAATTTTGAGCAATATAACATATACATGGGGTAAGTGAGATTATTCCTTTTTTTTAGAGAAGGAAACTGAAGCTTAGAAGGATGTGACTTGCATGGATGGTAAAGCAAAAAAGGTATTCAGAATTGGGGCTCATAACTAAAGGTACTCAATCTAGTACCTTTTCTATTATACAACAGTATATTTTTATAACATTAATAGGACAGTAACACCAGTAATCCCAGTATGAGGCAATGGAGAAATATTAATATTTTGATTAACTCCTAAAAATGCATCAACAGGAACAAAAAAGGTGCTCTTACTATGATATTGGTGAAATGCAAAACCACTTCCTTGGGAATTCCTGATTCTAAGACCTTGTCTGAGTTACTTTTCTCTCTCATTGTTGAGACAAAATACCCGATGCCCAAATTTAGGGAAGGAAAGGTTTATTTCTTACATGTTGGAGGCTTCAGTTCATACTCAGTTGGCTCCAAGCAGCAAAATGGCGGGGGCTGAGGAGGAGTGGTTCATGGCAGCCACAAACCGCAAGAGCAAGCTGTGCAAAACAAAGACAGTCCTTCTTCCCTGCAGTTACACTATATGCTGGCTCCACCTCTGGGCAGGTGTAGCACTCACACCACCAATCCCAGTGCCAGACAACTAACCAATCACAAATGCTAGATTTGGCTGCGTCCATGACTGCATGCGGCCTGAGTTGGGGTGGGGTGGGGAGACATCTGAACATAAACTATAACAGACCCCATGACCTCCTGAATGTATTCTACATTTCTATGAATACTCTGGAAGAGAGAGATAAGCAAGCCATCTAGAGCTGTTCTTACTTCAGAAACACAGCACAAGGACAGACTTCAACAGGAAATCCTGACAGATTTCTGGAACTCTGACCCAACACCCACTATGAAGTGGTCATGCCTTCCATATGAAACAACTATCACCAAAAGATCTCACATAATTGCCAGAAATAAACTTAAAATATATCTGGAATAATTCTGGCCAGATGAAGATGGCAGCCATAAATTTAAGGTATGCCTGCAACAAACCAAAGAAATTCACTTGTTTTGTAAAAGCTGAAATTATAAAGTCCCAAGATTTATACTGGAGGAGAACTGACTCTGTGTTTGAGATTACTACTTATCTAATAAATGTCTTCACTTCTGGATTAATTAGAATAAAGGTACTGAGGTAACTGCAATCATTTCTGAATAGTGGATCAGAAAGACTGGATACACTATGGATATAACCATTGACTTTTTGGGGGAAGGAAAGATAGATTAAGCCTTTGCTATGCTCTAATCAACTAGTTTAATAGTCTAAGAAATGGGAAAAATAAGCTTCTACAGTTTAATTTATTCTTGGTGAATCTAAGGATCATCACATCTTTCCTTTTAATCTGTGTTTGTGAATTCCTGTTAATCTTCTTTTACCATAAGGATTTTTGGAATTCATTAAACTTAATATCTATAGTTTTTAGATCAATCTAGATAGAAAATCTTGCTGGGCATGGTGGCAGTCCATGCCTGTAATTCCATCATTCAGGAGACTGAGGCAGGAGAATCTTCATGAGTTCAAGGCCATTTTGGGCTATATAGTGAGTTCAAGTCCACTTTGAACTATATAGTGAGACCTTGTCTCACAAAACAAATTGACAACAAACAAACACTTCCCCAAAAACAAGAACATCTTATTTGATTATTCATTTCTCAATTGTTTGACTGTCTTCAATGTACTGGTCCTGTGTCAAGTAAATTCCAGGGCCCACTCTCCTTCCCTACTTTACTTCACTTTTAACCTGCTTTACACAAATGTATCTGCTCCAAAATAAACGAACCTGTATGTTTAGAGTTCATGTTTGTTCTAGTCACTTTGCTCTTTGCTGGGTCAAAATACCTGACACCCATGACTTAAAAGAAGAAAGATTTTGTGTGGCTTACAGTTTATAAAGGTTTCAGTCCATAGTTGGCTGGCTTCAAGGCAGGTTGGCAAGGAACAGGAGGACTGTGGAGGACAGGATATTTATGGTATGACAGTGGGGAAGTAGAGTGAGTGAGGGGAGGAGCTAGGGAGGGAGATAAACCTTTCCCTGCCACTCCTCCAGTGACCTGCCTCCTTCAACAAGGCTACACCTGCCAATATCATGTTTAGCTATAAACTCATCATGTTTAGTTATAACCTAATCCACTAATGAGTATCCTGCCTCCATGGCTCAATCTCCTCCTTTAAGCCCCACCTATGAAGGCATGAGGCTTTATGGGGACATCTAGATATAAAACATAATGTGATTCATCTTTTCACTCCCAGTAGAACTCAAAAGACTTGTTAAATGACAATAAAATAGTTTGGAAATTGAAGCAAGATCAAAGGATAGTAACAGATAAAAAAATCATACAAGAAAGTAGGACTTTAATGGCCACCAGTACCAAAAAAAAAAATTGGGACTGATTTTTAGTGCTTTCTTTTATACTAGTTTCTAATTTGTACTTTAAAAATGTATTCTTCTGGAAGTTATTTCATAACTATTCAAGGAAAATCATTTTTTCTTTGAAATTTGCAAAGCAAACTTAAGACAGATTTTTATTTTTTCAAGGATCTTATTTCAAATTAACACTGGATTGACCTTTTTTTTACTGCCTGGGAACAGGTTTTATTTTGGCCTTAACTTACTCCACTCTGATTTGCCTATCCCTACCTCTTAATTCTTTTCAGAATAGTCTATAGGTCTGACTCATTTCTTCAATGAGAAATCTTTTATTTTTATAAAATACAGTAAACTAACTGTCGAGATTGTGATTGTAGTATAGACTCAGATCTACACATTTGGCTTTCTAACAGGCACCTCAAATTTAATAGGCATAACTAGCTTCTTGATTCCTTCACTATTGAACTCCTCCTATATTCTTCTCCATCTTAGAAATGACAATTCTACTCATTGACTACCTTAAATCCAGAACCCTGGGGTCATTCTTGGCTCTTCTGTGTCTCTCATATCTTTTATCTAATAGGTGCAGAAATAAAGAAGAGAAACAGGAAGACTCAGGAGGGAGACAATAATCTAGACAAGCAATAAGGTACCTTAGTCCAGGGTAGAGGCAGTGTGGGTGATTTCAACTGCATGGATTACTTCAAATGATCATTCCTTTCAAATATCTCCAGAATTTTTCTATTTCAAATCACCTACACTGCCTCCATCCTGGCCTAAACCATCTCATTGATTACCTGGATTACTGCCTAAGGAGTGTCTCTAGTTCTGTTCATCATTCATGCACCGATTTTTAATATAGCAGTCAGAAAGATCGTATTAAAATATAAGTTAAATCCTACCACTTTTCTACTCACACTCCTCCAGTAGTTTCCTGTCTCTTGCAGAATAAATAGTGAAACTCTACAATGGTCCACAAGGCTCTAGATTGGATTTTACTTTCTGGCTTGTTCTGTTTCCTTTTCTCTCTTGCTTACTATGATCTCAGTCTCAGTGTTCCTTGTGGACATACTAAAGATTCTTCTGCTTTAGAGCTTTTACTTCTGTTTTTGCTTCCCTCAAAAATACACATGTCCCTTTCAGCCAGAACTGCCATCTTCCAGTAATTTGCCAAAATGACATACACCAAGGAAAAGAGGAGGGGAACCTGGTATATGTTCTCTAGACCTTTTAGAAAATATGGAGCTGTTCCTTTGGCCAAATATATGTGAATCTACAAAAAGAATAATATTGTAGACATCAAGGGTCTGGGTACTGTGCAAAAAGGAAGGCCACACAAATGTTACCGCGGCAAAAAACAGTCTGCGATGTTACCCAGCTAATATTGTAGACATCAAGGGTCTGGGTACTGTGCAAAAAGGAAGGCCACACAAATGTTACCGCGGCAAAAAACAGTCTGCGATGTTACCCAGCATGCTGTTGGCATTATTGTAAACAAGTAAATCAAAGGCAACATACTTGCCAAGAGGAATAATGTGCATATTGAGCATATTAAACACTCAAAGGGTCTTGATATCTTCCTGAAATGTGTCAAGGAAAATTATCAGAAAAAGAAGGAAGTCATAGAAAAACAGATACCTGGATTCAAATGAAGTTCCAGCTTGCACCGCCAGAGAAGCACACTTTGTACAAACCGATGGGAAGGAGTGTGAGTTGTTGGAACTTGCTCCCTATGAATTCATGGCATAAGCTGGGGATGGAGCTCTGCCATTCAGTACCTAATTGGCAACTAAGTGTCCTAGGCCCTAGTTAAAAATAAAAAAAATCATCGTGTGTTTTAAGGATGGTTTTTAATTGAACAATTGTGGTGTTTTTATCTCAGAAACAAATATTTGGAGCACATTTTCATTTTACCTAGTTAATTGTGTCAAGTCTTTACTCTTCAATGTTTTTCTTGCTGAAACATACTGGTGAGGTATTGTATAGGTATATACCCAAATGCTCAAATATTTATGAAATATTTATATTGGGTCAAAGATCTTGTAAATCACCATGGTGAAAATATGTGTCAAAATAAAGTGGAAGTCACTTCAGTTAAATAAATGGAAGTCCATTTCAGCTAAATAAATTGTTTAAAGCAACACATATCTCCAGTCTTCATTTCATGTAGGATACTTGTGAAGTGCTCACTTATCACAGAAACTTTCCTTGACCACCTTACAGCATACCCCATCACTCTCTCCCCTCTTTCTATGCCATATTTTTCATCACAGCACTTATCACCACTAACCTTGTTTACTATCTGCCTCTGATTTAGAAAGTTCCTTGCAGGAACAAAAATATTTATTGAAGGTCTATAATATGCCATGCCCTTTTCTTTCTTTGTTTCTTTTTACTTATTTATTTTTGGGTGCTCAGAATTGAACTCACAACCTTGCACTTGCCAAGCAGGCATTGTGCTGCTGAGCTATATCCCTGGTGCCAGGTCCTTTTCTAGGCAATGGGGATATAAAGTAAACAAAACAAATACAAATATCCTTATGTAATATCTATTCAAGTATTATATAAACTGCTATATTTACTCAGTAAATATTTGAAGAATGTATTGAATAGGTACAGCATACTTTCAGCAGACTAACAATGGTACAAAAGAGAGAAAAATTTAGAGTAGACCATCTCCTTTTAACTCAGTGGGGCATTTGCCACATCTAAAAAAATGGATCTGTAATTTCCAAGGGGAAAGACTGAGTGTCTTAACAATCTCCAGGACTCTCAAAATTCTAACTGAAGGCACTCTTGGATACCTTCATGCTTTACTGGATTGCACAAAACACTTAGCATTGGAACAAACTGACCAGAGTCTAGTGACTACCTGTAGTATTAGTGTTATGGTTGACTAACAGACTCAGCAGGGAGCCAGGATCCTCACTTTGTAAATATCCTCATCCTGTATAAGAGGAGGGCACAGAGATATGAGTGCTACACGGCGGCGGGGGGGGTAGTCTGCTTACAATATTAGGAAGAAGAGGCTTGTTCCCCCCCCTTTTCACTATATGCTGCCTTAAAGTATTGCCCCAGTGCCCTGCTACCCTGCTTTGGAGCCAGCTGATTATGGACTGAAACCTGCAAAAACAGTGAGCTAAATCAACCATCCTTCCTTCATTTTGAGTGTCAGGTGTTTTATCCCAGCAATGAGGGAAAAAGAAACACAAACAATTAGATTAGGAGAGAAGTATATAAGTGCTAAAAATTAAAGAACATGCTTTAGGCTTTAGCAGAGACAAAAACTGTTTTCTATCAAAACAGAAACACCATCTCTACTATTACAGAATGTGGTAGCCAGATCTAGATAAAGTGGTTTGGGAAAGAAGGGGAAATTGTCCTCATAAAGAGATAAAATGGTGGTTAAATGAAGTGGTAAATCTTAAAAACATTTAGAGTTTCCACATGGAAAGGAAAGGAAGACCATGCCCACTATTGAAGGAGGCCACCTCATCCCCAGCAACCATAATTCCTTTAGTTATGAAGATTTGGGGGTACTGAGAACAGCCTGAGAGGAAGAATCAAATTTGGAAAGACTTACATGCACCAAAGGGTGAGATGATGAGAAGGAAGGTCAATAACTGTCAGTTCCTAGATTCAGTCTAGCTAGAAGATTTCCAAGAAATTTGTTTATAAAATTTCTGCTAAAGAGAAAAGCCCTATTAGCTAAGTTCTCCATTCAAAGACTCAGTACTACTGCCATCTCCATTCATTATAAAAACCTACCCACCAGACTCTGCTGTCTCTTTTTAATTACAGGGTCATTACCCCAAGTTGTATGTTTTTCAGATTTTATCAAGTTTTACATGCCCTTACTAACCGAATCCTGGCCCATTTCTTCTCTCTCTCTGTCTCTTGCTCTCTCACTCTCTTGCTCTCTTACTCTCTTGCTCTCGCTCTGCTATCTTTGTCAAACACACACACACATACACACTTTCTCTGTTTCTTTCACATGGTACTGGGGATTGAAAAACACAGTTTTCTCCCTTTTCTATTTTCTTTTTTATTTTGAGACAAGGTCTGTCTAAGTTGCTAACTTTTCCAGGTTGTGACCAAATTTTCAATCCTCCTGCCTTAGTCCCTCAGAATACTGGGAGTACAGATGTGTGCCACCATGCCTGGTTTCCATTTTTCAATAGCTGCCACCTTCTAGAAATGCCTCGATAATTGGTTTTTACTCACATTGACAGATGACAGCAAAAAAATATCTCATTTTCATCTTTATGAAGTCATATTTCTGTGTAATCCCCTCCAGATACATGCCATTGGCAGATGGACTCAGACACATGCTGTCTTTGAATCCAGATGACTATGAAGCATCCCAGGGCTATGCCTTCTATAAACACCAGTGCCAAAAGAGTAGCATTCTGTGAATTGAAAGAGTAATACTGAAGTATGGTGATTCAAAGACCCTGTCCTGGAGCTAGCTCAACATTTTTTATGCTACACAAAATGCATTCCTACTTAACTCAAAGCTATTATACCCATAATAGGGACAGTTACCATTGGTGCCTAGCTGAAAGATCATTCAACATGAGCAACTTACATTCCAAAAACTAACAATTAGCCAAATACTTGGTTAGATTCTGGGGATAAATGAGTCCTTGTTCTCAAGGAACTTATAGACTAGATCTACATTTAGACATAGTACCATACATCAGCATAAATATAATATTCATCTCACCTTCCCTCTGTGAACTTAGCCGAAGCCTGCATCAGGGGTAGGCTGCCAGGAAGCTCCACCGAGGGCCCGCCCTGCCACCTGAAACTCAGCGCAAGCCCGCGTCAGGGGTAGGAACTTCCCCTGTGGGCCTGCACTGCCACCAGGAACATTGAGGACGCCCGCCCAAGACTGAAAACTGCCCTGGACTGCTACAGATGGGCCCGCCCTCCCACCTAGAACATCAGAAGATCTCAGTGGTATACAGTTAGTGTGAGAAAATTTGGAACTTTGCTCCCAGGTGGTGAAATTTGGACTACACCGGATTGACTGTATTAATGTGGTGAGCATACCCCTAAAATAGAGGTGTACAGCAGAACAATAGGCCCAGTAGTAAAACCCCCTCCAACTAATTGTAAGACTTTGGTGTGTCTGAAAAGAGTGTGTGTGATCCACTCCTACACATAGAAAACACCAGGCAGAGTGAAAATGACAAAATGAAAAAGCAAAATGCAGTCTCAAACATATAGTTCACCAGAAGCAAGTATAGGAAACATTGAAATAGAAGACACCAAAAGTAACACACCGGGAATCTCTGAAAAGATGGCCAGTGAAATAAAAAAACAACTTCATCAGGCTATAGAGGAGATCAAATTAGAAGTACTCTCCCATGAAAAGATAGAAATAACAACTTTAGTAAAGGAGCTGTTGAATGCAGCTAAAGAAGAACTAGAGAAAAAAGTACATGAGCATGGGAAACTGAATGAAACTTTGAATGAACAATATAGAAAACAAACAGAATTCATGAAACAAACTCAAAGAGACATCCAAGAAACAAAAAATTCTATTGAAAGTGTGCAAAACGCTTAAATGGTGTTGGAAAAATTGGCTCTCTACATGCCGAAGACTGAAACTATATCCATGCATATCACCATGCACAAAACTAAAGTCTAAATGGATTAAAGACCTCAATATTAAAACAGAAACACTAAATCTACTAGAAGACAAGGTAGGTAGAAGTCTGAGAGACATAGGGGTAGGCAGAAAATTCATGAACCAAATGCAAACTGCACGGGAAACGCTTCAAAAAAATCAACAAATGGGATCTCACATTATTGAAAAATTTCTGCACTACAAAGGCAATCACCAACAGAGTGAAAAGAAAACCAACAGAGTAGGAAAAAATTTTAACCAGCCACCCCTCAGACAAAGGACTTGTGTCCAGAATATATAAAGAATTGAAAAACATCAATCCCCCCAAATTCAAAGACCCTTTCCAAAAATGGGCATCTGAGATGAACACACAGTTCTCAGAGAAAGATATACAAATGGCAAATAAATACATGAAGAAATGTTCGCCATCACTGGTCATTCGAGAAATGCAAATTAAAACAGCATTGAGATTCCACCTTACTCCAGAAAGAATAGCTGCCATTAAGAAATCAACTGATAACAAATGTTGGCCAGGCTGCGGGGAAAAAGGAACACTGCTCCACTGTTCGTGGCAATGTAGACTGGTGCAACCATTATGGAAATCCATATGGAGAATTCTCAGAAGACTAGGATTAGAAGCCCCATTCAATCCAGCTATCCCCCTCCTGGGTATTTTCCCCAAAGAACTGAAAAGTACATATCACAGTGATATATGTGCACCCATGTTCATAGCTGCACAATTTGTGATAGTTAAATCCTGGAAACAACCAAGATGCCCATCAACTGCAGAGTGGATGAAAAAGATGTGGCATTTTTATACAATGGAATATTACTCAGCTATTAAAAAGGATGATCTTGAGGCCTTCATAGGCAAATGGAGACAACTTGAGACTATCCTCACTAGTGAAATAAATAATCTTACTTATAAATATCATATTGTGTCTCTAGTGTAAAAAGTAAATAAGAACTGCAAGTGTAACAAAACCAAAATATGTAATTGCTATTGTAAAAAAGAAAGGAAAAGAAAGTGCTCTAAGGGATATAACTGCATGTAAGTTTGAGTGTGTAAAATAGATGAACATATTGCTGAATCTTGGTTGGATCTTTGAGCAAAACTGTTTGTAGTCTGACCGTTTGAATACTTACTATGTACTGTTTAACTTTGTAACTTGAATAACTACATCCAAGATGACAATACATAATTTACAAATTACTGATTTCTTAATGGGTTTTTTCTCTTTCTCCTTTTTCTTTCTTTCTTTTAGAATTCTGTATTATTGCTATGCTTTTTTGTTTTTTTTTTTCTTCTCTTTAAATAAAATTTTAAAAATGTATAATTGCTACTGTAAAAAAAAGAGGAAATAGGAAGTGCTATAAAAGATATAGCTGCATGTATGTTTAGATGTGTGAGATTGATGACCATATTTCTAGGTTCTTGTTGGATTGCTGAAAAGATCTGTTTGCACTCTCACTGCTTTAGTGCCTACTTTGTGCGCTTTAATCCTGTAACTTGAATAACTATTTCTAAAAGAACAATGTGTAATGTATAAACTAGTGATTTCTTACTGTTTATCTTCTTTTCTTTAAATTCTGTGATATTTCTACCTTTTTCCTGTTTTTTTTCTCTTTAAATAAAAAAATGAAAAATAATACGGGAAAAAATATAATATTCATTAATGTTCCCACATCATGTAAGTGCCAGTATGCCAATACTCTCTGTCAATTCTGAAAATAGTATAAAATCCTATGTATTGTGCTAAGAGACATGGGGTATCCCTAGGAGAAAGTAGTTTCTTATGGAGGGAGCTACTGTGGCTCTCAGACATATTAAGACAAATGCTACTGTGGCTCTCATACATATTAAGACAAGAATGAAGGTGTCTGGAGTCGGAGGATTCTTATATAGTTTGCTCTCTGTCAGAAGATTCATTGGTAAGTTAGGATAAAAACTCTTCTGTGACCTTTGGAATGTAGTCATTATATAAGACGATAAAGTGCATTTTTTCTTGCACAGTAGTGAGGATTGAACCCAGGGACTTATGCATTCTATGCAAGTGCTCTACTGCAAGCTATATCCCTAGAACCCCAAACTTTAATTTTTTTTTTCTTTTTGAGACAGGATCTTGGCTCAAGCATGAGGATCAAATTGGTGATCCTCATGCCTCAGCCTCTTGAATAGATACAATTACAAGCATCAGCTACCATACCTGGCAATGAAGGATACTGTTATTAAAAGATAACTCAAGTATTAAGAAATTGCCCAAGTAAACTTACCATCTGCTCCTTCACTGCTTTTGCTTCTTTTGTTGCGGTGAACATGACTGCTTTCCTCTTGAGAGTATGACTTTTCATTAGGGAAAAAGAAATTCAGCAAGGCCATCTGTAAAAATAACAAGTATATGAGTCAAAGGTTGACCCTAGTCAGCCACATACATCAGAAAAAAACTGCCCTTCAAAAGATAGTCTACCTTCACCATAATTCAGTGTGGCTAAAGCCTGAATCTATTCTCCCCTTCACTACAAATTTCCTTATATCATTATTATCCAAAATGATTTGACATGAAATTTTTGGTAACCTCTGAATCTAATCTCTTCTGTCCTGAATATTTCATGGATAGTACATTGGGTCACATTTGTCAATAAATTTCTAGGGTTCAGAGAGCCTAGCCACAAATTTCTAACTCCCCTCACATACTAATGATGCCCACCTAGAACAAAACTTGAATTTGCTACTCTCTCATACACTTCATTATTAGATACCTGTGATTTTGCTACCTTATTTATGCTGTACTTAATGGCTTTTTTGAGAGTGTTGAGCATCTAATACTGAGGTACCTCATCAGTGCTCTTTTGAGAGTTAGTCATAACAAAGCACATAGTTAAAGCACACAGTTATTATCTTCATTTCAAATACTCCTACAAAATTTGTGTTCTCAAGACTCATTTTGATTAGATTAAAAAGTTGATTACTTTCCTATGCTATTCAATAGTTTTAAAGGAAATATTATCCTTTTATTCTGAGTGTTTCATTTTTGGAACACCATATAACAATGGAAACTAATAAAATTTTTTCTCTTCAAATTCTGTTGTTCAGTTTTTTCTAGGTGACTCATATGAATTTCATGCAAAAAAATTAAAACCTTTGGCATAAATGGGTTATGCTCATTTATCATCAACTATTAAGTTGTCACACAATGATGTATTTGAATAAAATATGGGTTTTTGTTAAAAAGAGAAAACTCATTTTGATATTTGGTCCTCTACTGTTTTATAATCATTTCTCATAAAAATACAGTATGCTTCATATATGAATGGGTCTGGTTTCACTAATGATAATTATAGTGAATCATAGCTGAATTGAATCATAGTCCTTCAGCATGAGTATTTTATTGCTGTAAAAAGATGTGCTTAAAGTAAACAATAGACAGAGTAGAAGGTGTGTAACCTTGGACAAGTTTATCAAGTTTTCATTTATTCATCTAAAATCAGGGATAATAATGGTACTTTTCTCATAAAACAGTTGTAAGATTAGCACAGTAGTCAGTATATGACACGTGCTCAGTAACTGACAACTATTTCTATTAAGAATTATTTTCAAAACCCTTTTGCTTAATTTGGAACTTATAAGATAAATGATTCTGAATTTTCATGGTAAGTTTAGTTCAAAAAATAATAATCCCAGAAGCTTAAAGGCTGCTGCATTTCTTATTTGGGAAAAAATATGCTGGACCCAACAAAGCCCTAACATTCCAAACAAACTTTCTTCGCAAACCTGTGATTTCTTTATTGTTTATATGGGACAATTATACATAATAGCCTCAAGGTGCAGGATTAGCAACTTGCTGAATACAGTCATCTATTAAACATTAAATTAATAAACCAATGTGTCCTTCATCTCTTAAGAATAGGATTGCATTTAAAACTTATTTAGGTTGAACCATGTGAAACCGTCACTTGTATAGGTCAAAATTGGTTGAATATCAACAATTTCACACGATTCAATTGAGCAGTACCTTTGAGTCACTTGATTGTATGTATAATGCATTTTCTCATAGAAATAACATAATAAACTCTGACTAGACACATGAAGTTATTTAACCCACATATCAATAAGCTAGTATACTAATTGTAGTATAAAACAACACTGTTATCTGAAATCTGAATCATGTGCAACTCTGATACTAAAGAGACGAATTTTCTTGGTATTTTTAAGCACTGAAACTTACTGCAGCTATTTTTAGATAAAAATCTTAATTAGGGGCTTAATGAATATGTCAAAGACTCTTTGCCTGTACATGAAATGTTCCCTATCCAATATAATTTTGAGATTTTTATTATAACAATTACATTACAGAGTTCTACATGGTTTGCTAGAGAAGAGTTTAAGATCATATAGGAGAAAGAGGACAAGCACCTAATGCAGCCTGGAAGTAGATGAGGTTAATGCTCTGTATAAATACTGAAAGATTTCAAGTATTGAGAGATTAATGGAAGCTGGAAATGGAATTCCAGAAAAGTGACTATCATGCGTAAAGATTTATAGGAAAAAGAATTCAGGGGAGATAAGCAGTTTTTGGAACTACAAGTAGCTCAGAGTAAGTGGTAGGACATGGGGGGACATGGTGAGAAATGAAACAAAACTTGTTAAATATGTACTGGAATTGTATCATGTTAAGGATGTTTAGGAGTTTTGACTTGATCTTATAGCAAAAGATCCTCTAAAGGTTTTTAGTTTTCTACATTATGAAAATTTGAGGTATAATTTACATATAATAAAGTATATAACACAAAATGTACAATGCACCCTGTGAAAGTGAAAAGGGAGGAGTTGTCTAAAAAGGGAAGGCATAGGGCATTGTTAATCTATTATCATAATTTGAAACCCATATTGTTTTCATTGCTCTGCTTAGTTTGGTTATATTATGTTCCAGTTTGTCTACTTGTACTAGAATTGATGGCATGGATAGCTATTCTAAAGATAGCAGGATATACTATGGTAACCATTTTTAATTTCCTGTTAACTTAATCTGAAGCCCTGTATTGCCTTCTGTGCCTTGTTTTGACTGATTTTATTTGAATCTATTTTGTTTGATCACTGTCTTGTCTTGACTGATTTTATTCGAATCTGTCATGTTTGATAGTATGAGGTCAGAGTATAGGCAACTACTCTGAAGACAATAAGATTCACTATGATACCCATTCTGGTTTGCCTATTACCTTCTTTTGAAGTCCTATAATGTCTCCAATGTTTTGTTTTTATTGATTTTGTTCTGTACTGCTATATTCAATTTTATTGTGCCTGATGATATGGGCAATTCTATTGAAGATAACAAGAGACATCATGGTAACCATTGTAGATAACCTTGCATCTTGGCTTTAAGTCATGTACTATGTCCATCCTTTTGTTTTGACTGATCCCATTTTGTTTTTCCTCATTTGGTTTTATTCTCTTTAAAATAAAAATTTAAAAAAAGAAAATAATGAGACAATAACAATAGTTAATACAAAAAATAAAAAAATAAAGTATATAAATTAGGCATACAATGAGACTTTATAAATGCATATACCTTTGTAGCTACCACAAAAATGTAGATATAGAACATTTCCATAACCCAGAATTTTTCCTTGTGCCCCTTCCAGTCATTCTCCAGTACCATGTTCCCCAAGACAACTGCTATTCTAATTTCTATCAAACATAGGTTTTCCCCATTCTAGAATACAAGCATACAATATTTTTCATGTTTAAAAAGAAAGATTTTTAACAATATCCACAAGACTCATTTTTTACTGTTGCTTATATCATCAGTCCATTCCTTTCAAGTACAGAGTAAAATTTTATTTCATGGTTCTATCACCTCTTTTTAAGTGCATTCACCTATTGATAGTCAATTAGGCTATTTCAAAATTTGACTTACTGTTCTAATAAGCCTTGAAATCATGTACCATTTTTTTCAAATTTAGTTTGTATATTCTAGGTCATTTGAATTCCTACATGAATTTTAGAATTGCCTTGTCAATTTCTAAAAATTAAATACAACTGCATCAAAATTTAGAGATCAAGTTTGGAGAAACAGACTTCAGCAATATTGCATATTTTTGATGCTATTAAGAATGGGATGTAACTCAGTGGCACAAGCACTTACCTGACAAACACAAGGTCCAGAGTTCAATTCCCAGAACAAAAAACAAAAACAAAAACAAAAAGAATGTCACAGTTTGAAGACTTCAATTTATAATGGTTTATTGCTACCATGTAGAAATATAATTCACTTTAAAATAGCAATTCTAGGAGTTATGAATTAATTATATTCATTATTAGTTCTTGTTTTATGGGTTTCTTATGGCTTTACCAAAATGATAATATCTCAGTATAAAGATATTTCTTTTCAAAACAATTGCTTTTGTTGATTTTTTTCTTTCCTTATTGTACTAGCTAGGAAATCCAGTACAATGTTGATTGGAATTGATGATAGCAGACATCCTTGCTTCATTTTAATTTTAGAAGAAAAATAATGTTTCTTTTTTATTTTATGAAAAAAAATCATACTGAAATAATAACAGTAGTTAATATACTTTGCATCATTAGTTTCATATTCAAAGTAGGTACACAAACAGTAGAAGACATAGACCAAAAATATTTTTAAAAAGAATAACAGAACATTTTCTTGTCAGTGAACTAATATGAATTAGTAGTATAAAATAAACAAATTATCATGTTGTTCTTGTGAATCTAGTAGGGAAATGAACAGTTAATCATACAAATGTGATCAATGCCACAGTAAGATTATGGAGGACAGCCAGTAGACTCAACGAGGAGGAGGGTTTTCTGTTTGTTTTGTTTTTGGATAAGATACCTTTAAAAAAAAAACTAAACAGAAAACTTCTGGGGAGCAGTGAAAAAAAAGCATTCCAGAAAATCTGTTATACTTAGGACAGACATTTTCAAATTTCTCCACATGTCCCTGTAGCCATTTGCTACCATGGCAAGGAGGGACAGATATATGTTTTTCTTTAACTACAAATAGAATTTACACTCCACTAAGATGCATCCTGGACACAGGAAGACCACTGTCAGCCTGTGTAAGGAAGCAAAGGATCATTGGCCAACAATCAGAAAGTACAAGTAGTTTCTTGGAATAGCTGTCTAAACTCAGAATCATGTCAATCCGGCACGAGGTATGCAATTAGGACTACTCTGGCTTCAAAGCTTGTGTGCTTGCCTAAGAACCTAAATTATCATTTTCTCACTCTCTGATTACTCCAGCTCCATGATGAGCCAAGTTCTACCTGGAACTGCCAAAAATCAGCATGAATGCTTTTAATAGCTTTAAACAATTTTTCAAATTTCTTTGCCAAATCAAGTCACTTGTATAGCATCTTGCTTGGGTCTTAAATTGACATTACAGAGCCAAGTTCTAAGCAATAAATACTTATGCTAGTGCTGAAATCTCTGGGCAGTTGCCAGTTACAATTTTCATTTTGACTTGTACTATTGGTTACTTTTGAAATAATAATCAGAGACCAAATCTCTTATCAGGTGGTAACTAATTGTGTGAAAAGTGCTCTCTGAGAGTTGATTGGAAACATTTTGGAGACTGGCAAAGTAGTGCATGCACTTGCAGGAAGGGTGTAAGGATGCATAGGGCTTCCAGACCAGCCTTGGGAAACAGTGAATTCAAAGCTACCTTGAACTACAAAGTAAAAGTTTGCCTCAAAACACACACACACACACACACACACAAACACAAACACAAACACACACTCACAGATAAAATGACAACACATTTTGCATTACTCCTTGGAAATAATGTTAAAATTCAATCACATGAAATACCTTTACCACAGACAGGGTATAACTTTTTGTGCAAAGAAGACACTGATAGTGCTGGGGATCAAACTGAAAGACTCTTTTTTTAAAAAAAATTATTGTTTTTATTTTTTAACACCAAGTGCATTTATTAGAAAAGAAGAAAGTTATGAAATATCCTCATATCTTTTCTTGAGAAATTAACAGACAGAATAAAATAAAAAACAAGTAGAAGAAAATTATAAAGATCAAAAACAATTCCTTATCAAACTGCCATCATTTTTCATAAAAATTAAGTTTGATTCTTACATTTCTATAAAAATAGAAAAGACTCAGAATAGTCTAAACAACTTTGATAAAGAAACAAAATTAGAGCTCCAACCCTCCCCAATTCCATGACTTATCACAAAGGTACACCAATCATGACAAAATAGCATTGATACCAAGATAGACAAACCAAGATAGACTTTATGTCAACATAAAGTCCTAAGATAGATACCCACATAACAGGAAGTTGATTTCTGGCAAAGATGAAAAAGCAATTAAATGGAGAAAGGACTGTACCCTCAATAAATAAACTGGAACAACTGGATTTCCACATGCAAAAAAACCCAAACCTTATAGCACATCAAAATTTTCTTAAGACAGCCAAAAGTCAATTCAAAATGGCTCACAGTATGTTAGTTAAAGTAAAGGCAGGTGTGTCATTGTTAGGTTGAAGTCATTCTTTCTGGGAAAAAATACATATTTTATTTAAAGACTCTTGCATGGTAAGCTAGCACTCTACCAGTCATCTTTAGTTCAAGAAGAAAAAAATTTCTAAATATAAGTTGATATCTTATTTCTAGCAACATTCAGTACACTGCAGATCAAAGTAACCCAAAGATTTGAATTACCAAGGAGTTTGTTTTGTTTTGGTGAAGGATAATAGGCTTCCAAATCTATTCTATGCATTCCTACTCCAGTACCTTCCAACTAATTAAAAATTTAACTTCTACAGTAATACCTTGGTTCATGAACACTTCTGCTTGTGAACACTCAGTTTGAAAATGGAAGCTTTCTGCAAAATTTTCCTTTCATTTGCAAAATTTGAATTGGATGACAAACATGACCATAGTCATCTTCCTCACAGGAACAAGAATAGAGCCATTTTCCCCAAAATAGTGGAACTAATTAAGTTTGTTAGCTGATGTATCACTGTAGCTGCATTAATAATGTTTAACATTTGTATACTGTAGTCTGTCCATCTGACAGCAAGTTGTTTCTCAAGGAAGCATCTATGGCTTACAATCATTTGCTATGTGTCTGCACTAGACAGACTTTATCAAATTTTACTTTACTTTCACTACAACAATGATAGCATTGTTTCCAAAACAATGAAAACATGCTAAGGATTTTCTTCCAGATAAAAATCACTGCCTCAGTGTTTATATATGATTCACTCCCAGTAGTTACCACAACACTTTACTTTTACCCAGCCCTGACATTAGTATTTAATAAATTTACTAAAACACTTATAAATCTGCTCAACCTCAGCAACACAGAATTAAATAAGTGTATTTCCATAAACCCTAAAATAATTCATTCAATAAACTACTGAACTAGGGAACAAAAAAGAAACTATGAAATCCAATAGGATTATAAATTTTAATAAGGTCTGGTCCTTGCTTTCTATATAATAACAGTTTAGTATGATAACTCTTGACTAGGAGCAAGGGTTAGGTTACCTAGTGAGTATATCAATTGAAATGGGAAGTGCTAAGACTACCACTTAAGGAGAAGACAGCTGAAGTGATTCTGAAGGTTTAGTAGTTTCCTAGATAGAGATAGAACTGGAGGGGCAACCCAGACAGAGGGAATAACAAGTACAAATCTATTAAAATTTGCCACTCATTTTTACATTTTCTCATCTATAAGAAAAAAAATAAGAAACACCTTGTGGGGTTATAATGAGAACATGTATCAAAGTGTCTGGTACATTACAAAAGTTCAATAAATATTAACATTTAAAATAAAATTGGTTAAACCAATTTTTTAACCTAGTATGACCCTAAAAAATGACATATAGGATAGATAAGATGGAAAAGGGACTGGAGGGGGAAAAGATTAACTTTACAACTTGGGAGCGATGGAGACAACACAGCAGCACTGAGTATATAAAGAAGAAAGAAGCCAAGTTAGTTCTGAAAGGCCATCAAAATCAAAAGCAGGGACAGGAGTATACACACAGTGCTATATCATTTGCCTAGAGTGTGAGAGGTCTTGGGTTCAATCCTTAGTATGTGCATGTGTGTGAAAGGGGGTAATCAGATGCAAATAACACTTTTGGAAGAAATTACACATCTGTGTTAGGAAAGCAAATTAGTCACTGAAAAATTACACACATATATTCAATACATTCTAGTTGTACTGTTGATTCAATATTCAGATGGTGAGGATAGAACATGAAGTATATGTATGGGGGGTATGCTGAAGATGCAAGGGGAAAATAAAGTGAAATCCTGGATTCAACCAAAAAAACATTACCTTATAGGAATCATGCTTACTAATGAAACTCCTTCCACTTTCTGTAACACAGTCAAATAGGATTGATTCTCTGCCACTGGTGGCTTAGCATTCATTATGGCAGAAGCTTCCTTTGCCTAAACTGTAGTTAATTAGCATGGAAGCACAAAATTCGCACATTTTCAAAAAGGTAGCAGCATGAATTTTAAATGCTTTTCTCCAGTATAAATAAAGCACAGTCTTGTGTATTGGCTCCTTCAATTCCAATAAAGCAAGAATTAGTAAAGCTAAAACTGCTTTTCACTGGACTGGGGATTTAGCTCAGTGGCATAAGCACCTGCCTGGAAAGTGTGAGGTCATGAGTTCAATCCCTGGTACCAAAACAAAACAAAACAAAACAAAAACCTGCTTTTCACAATTTTAATATATTATAACCAATCAAAAATGGTAAAGGTTGTCATTACTGAAACATAAGTAAAGATGCAATGCTACTACACACCCTTATAAAGGCTAAAGTTTAAAAGAAATAGAATACCAATTATTGGCAAGTATGCACAGTAATGGGATTCATTGCTAGTGAGAATGCAAAAAATGGTAAAGTCACTTTGGAAAAAATGAAACTGAATCTACTGTTTCTATATGATCTAGCAATTGTAATTCTTAATATTTACCAAATTGATTTGAAACTTATACTACATTACAACTTGTATACAAATGTGTATAGATGCCTTATACATAGTCAACAAAAACTAGAAGCAATCAAAATGTTTTTTCATGGGTGAATGATAAAAGAAACTATGGTACATCTATATAATGGAATAATATCCTGTAACAAAAAATATCCTAACAGGTCATAGAAAATATGGATGAATTCTAAATACATATTACTAAGTAGTCAGTTAAAAACTGTAGGGAGACAGAAAAGATGGTGGACCAATAAGCAGAAGGATACAGAGCCTCCCTGAGAGAGACAACTCATGCCAGAATAAAACATCCTGGAGAGTTCTGGACAGAGGGAGATGGATCCTCTTGTCCCAGGAAGAAACTAAAGGAAAAAAGAGCTGGTCAAACACACAGTCCTGGGGTTACCATTGGAGAAGCTAAGATTAACAACCACAGCACTCTTGTTGAAGCAGCCTGAATTCACACTGCCGAGACTGGCTGGAGAAGCTCGAGCTTGCACAACTGTGACCCACCATGACTGGCTATAGTGGCCTGAGCACATGCGGCCATGACCCACAGCAACTGGCCCTAGTGGCCTGAGCTCATGTGGCAACAACCCACCACAACTGGTTGGAGCAGTCTAAACTCATGGAGCTGCAACCTGCTGTGGTTGGCCGGGGTCACCCAGCGTTGCGCCACTGCAACTAGCAGGTCACATTAAGACAGAGGTTGATGAGCCCAATGGACAACAGAGCCAGTGAGGGACCTGCATTAACCCACGGTGAGTGCTGGGAAAAAGACTTCCCCACAGGAAAAGGGCAACCAACTAGATGACATGTTGGAACTGGGCAGGACAGGTATGAACTAGGAATGACAGTGACTTTGGTTGGTTTCTCCCTTCCCAGAGCAGATTGGTGGGATCTGCTTGGCCTGGGTCACACCCCTGGCTGGGGACCCAATAAGTCATCCCAAACAGATTCCCTACATGTAGCACACACTAATGTGGTGAAGGCCTCTGAAGCTTTACTGGTCCAGTGGGGAGAAGCCAGACTACATTGCCCTGCTTGCACCTCAATGACCAAGAGCAAACTGGAGAGGGCAGAAATCCCTTGCCAGCATGCTTCAGAAGAACCATAGCCAACAGGGAAAGGGGGTGGGACCTCCACTATACACCTGTATGACAGAAACCAAAAAATGACAAGATAAAGAAACCAGAGTAAGCCCCCAGCCCCCAAGCCTGAGAACATTGATTCAGGAGAGGTAAATACAAAAGAAATTGAGGGCAGCAAACATACAACATCAGACATGGCATCAGTGGATATATAGAGTTATCTTTGGGACCTTATAAATGAGCTCAAAACTGAAATATTAAATCAGGTAAAGCAAGATATAAGTAGATTAATAAAAGAAATGCTAAGCACCTCTCAAGAAGACACAGATGGAAGAAGGGAGGAACACAAAAAAAGGAGAGAAACATTCAATAAAGAATATAAAGAAAACCTAGAATACATGAAGCAGATTCAAAATGATTACCAGGAAATTAAAAACTCCATTGAAAGCTGGCAAAACTGCTTGAAAGAAACTAAGGATTCACTATCAAAACTTGAAGACAAGTTTGCAGTGTGAGATCATGAAAGGAAAGATCTCTTAAAAATAACAAGGATAAAGGCAGTAACAATACAAAGGCTAGAAGATGACAAGAGAATCTACAATTTAACAATAAGAAATGTGAGTGAAAAAGCAGGAGTAAAAACAAAGGAAATAAAAAGGCTATTAAGTGAAATAATTAAGGAAAACTTGCCAGGCATAGGAAAATAAAATGATATTCAGATATATGAGGCACACAGACCTCCAGCCACCTGCAAACAAAACAGATTTATACCCAGACATATAATAATCAAGATAGCAGAAATTCAATATAAGAACAGATTATTAAAATCCATTGGAAAAAAGAAAAGATCACCTGTAAAGGAAAACGCATCAAAATCATGGCAGACTTCTCAACACAGACCATCAAATCAAGAAGAACTTGGACTGAAGTATTCCAAACACTGAAAGAAAATAACCTTCAGCCCAGATTGATGTACCCTGCAAAACTGTCTCTAGAAATTAATGGAGAAAAAGATGCTTCCATGACAAAGAGGAACTGGGGTAATTTGTGACCACAAATCCAAATCTACAGAGAATACTGAAGGACATTCTAGAGAGAGAAAAAAAAATACCAGGATTTCAAGAACAGTGGCAGAGAGGCTTCAATGAATGGGGCAAGCAGTAGAATGAAGGAGAAAAGTAAATAACCAATGGCAGAAAAATAGCATAGCAGAAATGAGGCAGAGAAGGTTGGCTACAGTCTCTAACATAGATGGCCTTGATACACTAAAAAAAAAAAGAAACACAGGCAGAGTAGATCAGGAGATAGTGTCCACTGTGATACTCTGTGTAGGAAATATAATCAACCTGAAAGAGAGTTTATGGACTGAAAATCAAATATGAGAAAACAATGCTCTATGTGACTGGGAACCAGAGAGAAATAGGGGCAACTCCACCAACACCTGCAGATAGGTTGGAAAGATAGGATACTTAGGCGCAGTAGAGAACTACTCAGCTATAATGAAGGAAAACCTTGAGGCTTTTCTAGGTAAAGGAATACAACTTGAGATCAAGTCCAGGAGTGAGAAGGTTTGGAACCACTTAGATAAATAGCAGGTTGCCCCCCAATCTAAAAACTTGATGGGCCCCAAAATGCACAGTACCCTGTGGGAGTGAAACGGGAGGAATAGTCTAAAAAAAAGAAGGCAGAGGATAGTATTAATAGTGTATTAGGATTTAAAACCCACATTACCACACTGTTCTGTTTAGATGGATTATATTCTGTTCAAGTTTGTCTACTTGTACTAGGTCTGAGGGCACAGACAGCTATCCCAAAAATAGCAGGATATAGTACGGTAATCAACCTTGATTTCCTATTAAGTTAATCTGAAGCCATGTATAACTTATATTGTTTTACCATCACTGATCTTAATTGAATCTGGTTTGTTAGATTGCTGTTTTGTATTGACAGATTTTATTCAAAGTTGTTATGATTTATGGTATCAAGTCTGAGAATATAGGCAACTACACTGAAGATGACAAGATTCACTAGGATACCCACTCTGGTTTGATTATTACCTGCTTTTGAAGTTTTACACTGTCTACAATGTTTTGTATTTATTAATATAGTTATGTACTGCTATATTCAATTATACTGATGATATGGACAGTTCTATTGAAGATAACAAGAGACAACACAGTAACAATTGTAGATCACCTTGTACTATGGATATATATATATAGCTTTTTCATTTCATGTTTTTATAGAAATTATTTTGTTTTGTCTTGCTATGTTTTGTTTTCCCTCTAATACAGAAAGGATAGAAACACATGTAGAGATTCATGCATCTGTAGAACCTATAAACAGTTTACAAGAACTGATTATATAACACATGATGAAATGAACAACTACTTTAAAGAAAAGGAGACACTAAGGTACCCAGTGCTGATTCTGTAGCATCATGATGTGAAATCCAGCAATACTACTATTCTTTGTTCAGAGTAATTTTAGCTTGTTTTGCTTTGCTGAATTTCAACATACATGAAGGTATGGACAGCTATTTTGAAGAGAATGAGAGACACTATGACAGCCATTGTTGACTTCCTTATTGTCTGGTCTTGAAGACCTAAAATGCCTTCCTCATCTTGTTTAAATCAGTTCTATACTGTGTTATTTTATGTGAATTCTCTGTATGTAAAGATATGGACAACTACTTGGAAGAAAACAAGAGACAATAAGATAGTGAAGATCTCTGATGGTCTTGCATTGAAATTTGTCTCTTACATTGCTTTTTTGTGTTGTTTTGTTCTGCTTTGTTGTATTTAATTTTACCCTCTTTTAAAAAAAGAAAAGTGTATATACTTTAAAATTCCATTTATGTAGCATTTTGGAAAACATAGACCTATAGAAATAGTGAACAGATGATTAAGCAGTTGTCTGTGGTTTGTAAAGGAGAACAAAGTGTTGCATAAGTGCTACTCAGTAGATTATTATGATGGTAAAGCTACTCTGTAAGATACTGTAATGGTCAATACAGAATGCTTCTCAAACCCTGTGGAACAAAGGGTAAATTTTAGTGTATATCAAATTTTAAAAAAAATATTTAAGAACTAACTATGGGATTGATCTCTGGATGAGATGCAAAATTTGAGAAAAGACTATATTACATGAAAGAAACAACTTCACTAAAGTGGGTGCGAAGAACAGTTCTGGCCTAAAGAACTTGGGAAATCATAGAATCTGTAAGGGTAAACATAAAAGGAATTGTGGAATAGGATGATTAAGTACAAGGACTGAAAACTTGAATAGATTATAGGTATATAGAAAAGAAGGGTAGAATAACCCATATTGTCAAGAGATTAGAATTATAGATATTAGTATGAGCTGATATTTAACTTAATTTAGATTCACATGGCTACATATAGAAATATTTATAGATAAATATTTCTGTTATATATCATGGTTCTTTTGCAAAGACTACATTATGAAAAGGGGTAAAATAATAAATTTATAATGCAAAACCTGACCAAACATTACCTTTGTCTCAGTAAGTCATGTTTATACTGAAAGAGGATAAAAACAAATCAAGATAGTTAGAAAAGGAGAAAATGAAACCCAAATTTTCTCTCTCTCTTAAAATTCTGTGTCAGATGTTCATCATTTGAGAAAAGTTGGCAAAACAGGAATCTTATGTATAAACTTTTCTAGCCTATCTCATTCCCCTTTGCTACTATAGACCACAAGATTAACTAAAGTAATGTTCAGTTTTTCGGGGACATCCACTAGCCACCTTCCATAATGCCCAGTTCCAGAAGCCCATGGACTTATACCTATAAGTCTCTGAACCTACAATCTTACCCCAGGTTCCAAGAAAATAAAAACTTGAGGAGATGACTTCCCATGAAGCAGAATCAATTACCCCATAAACAGCCAGCAGAGTCCTCTACCCAGCAATAAAAATCATCTCAAAGAAAGCAAATTTTCCCTCAAGACAAAAGGATTCCTTCAGAGCTATCAAACTAGAACTAAGATAATGAGGAGCCAAACCCTGTCCCCACATCATCTAGTCCTTAAAAGCTAGCCTCCTAGTTTTGTCAACTGGCTAATCTGAACACTGACATCAGAGAATGCCCCACTTCTGTTACTCAAAGATAATTTTTTCTATAAGAATTGAATGCTTTTATTTTCTTTGCTTTCCTTCATATTTTTATGATAATATATAATCATATTCATTATAGGATATATACATTCTTAATCATTTTACTCTCCCCTTCCCTCTCTCTTCCTCCCAGATCCTCTCCCATCTCCACAAAATCTACATCCCTGTTCCCTGAGATCTCTTTTGTTTTTGTCTTTATATTATGAGTCTCCTATATCAGAGACACTGTTCCATGTGATATTTAACCATGTCTGATGTGTTTCAGTTCCTATTATGGTCTCAAAGTGCATCCATTTTCCTACAAATGATTCAAATTTATACTTCTTTATTGCAGAGTAGCACTCCATTGTGTGTATATACATTTTCTTTATTCATTCATCTGATCATAGACATATGGCTGTTTCCAAGATTTAGCCATTGTGAGTAAAGCTGCTATATATATGGGTATGCATATATTACTATAATATGATGACTACAATTCTTCCAGGAAAGATACCAAAAAAGGTACAACTGAGTCCAATGGAGTTTCTATTTTTAGTTTTTTGAGACATCTCCACAGTGATTTTCACAGCCCACCAACAATATAGAGGGGTTCATTTTTCCTAAAAATCTCAATAACATTTGAATGTTTTGAGTCTTCAATAATAGCCATTATTACTGAAATGAGATGGAAACTCAGTGTTCTTTTGGTTGCTATTTCTCTAAAGGCTAAAAGTGGTGAAACTTTTTTTCATATACTTCCTGACTATTTTTACTTCTTGAAAAGTGTCTCTTTAGGGAGATCCAAGATGGCCGATTGATAGGTAGCATGATAGAGAACCTCTCTGAGAAAAACAACTCAGATGCTAGAATCTGACACCATGGAGAAGGCCAAATGAAAGGAGAGGAATTCTCATGACCCAGGAAGAAACTGAGGAAATAGAAAAAAAATTAAAAAAAGAAGCGTGGGCAGAGAGCTGGACCTGGGCATGCTCCAGTAGCTGTGCTGGGCTCGTGTTAAAGTCAGATGACTCACAATCAAGCTGAGGTTGCATCCCCGCTGAGAGCAGGGGTTGGTGAGCTCAAGACCCTTGGTGGGAGGAGATGCTGCAACAGGAAGTGAAGATGGTGAACCAAGCTGCACGGACTTTGGTGAGTGCTGGTAACTGGATGCCCCAGAGCAAGATGATCAGCTAGACGACATATTGGATTTGGGCAGGACAGGCTTTAATCAATGGCTGAGGGTGCTTCAGTCGGTGGCTCCTGGCCCAAAGTGGGTTGGTGGGATCTGCTTGGGCTGGGCCATTCCCCTGGTCGGGACCCAATAGCCAAGGGATGAGGCTGTCCAGAACCTGTGACATCCACATGGTACAGACTAAAGTGCTGAAGACACTCACTGGTTGGCTGGCTTAGAGGAGAGGGGCCTGCCCACATTGCCCCTGCATGCACTTCACAGATTAACAACAAACAGGAGAGGGCAGCACTGCCCTAGCCAGTAAGCTTCAAAGGGACTGTAAGCAATACATAAAGGTCCAGAGACCTCCACCATTCACCTGTCTGAAAGAAACCAGAAACATGACAAGACAGAGAAACAACAAAAAGCCTTCAACTGCTGATCCAGGGAAAATAAGGCAGCAAACATGCAATATCAGACAGGGCCTCACTGGAAATAAAGAAATACTTCTGTGACCTCATCACCAAATTTAAACCTGAAATTGTAACTCAGGTGAAGCAAAATATAAGATTAATAAAAGATATATGCTGGGCATGCCTCAAGAAGAAACAAATGGAAGAATGGAGGAACTCAGAGAAAGGAGAGAAGCCTTTGATGAAGAATATAAACAAAATCTAGAACACATGAAACAGATCCAAAGAGAGTATCAGGAAATTAAACACTCCATTGAAAGCTGGCAAAACTTCTTGACAGAAACTAAAGACAGAGTTTCAAAACTTGAAGACAGATTTGCAATGTATGATCACAAAAGGAAAGATCTCTTAAAAACAACAAGGAAGCAGGAAGTAATGATACAAGGGCTAGAAGATGACAAGAGGATTCATAACTTAAGAATAAAAAATGTGAATGAAGAAGCAGAGACAAATACAAATGAAATAAAAAGTCTATTCACAGAAATAATTAAGGAAAACTTCCCAAGCATAGGAAGTGATGTTCAGATATATGAGGCACACAGAACACCAGCCAGCTACAACCAAAACAGATCTACACCCAAAACATAGAATAGTCAGGATCACAGAAATCCATCACAAGAACAAAATATTAAAAGAGGCGAGAGAAAAGACACAGATTACCTATAAAGGAAAACTCATCAAAATCACAGAAAACTCCTTGCTGCTAACTATCAAATCAAGACTAGCTTGGAGCAAAATATTCTTAAGCCCTGAAAGAAAATAACCTCCAACCCAGATTGATGTACCCTGAAAAACTGTCTCTCAAAATTAATGGAGAGATGAGATATTTTCACGACAAAGAGGAACTGGTGGAGTTCATGACCACCAATCCAACCTTACAAAGAATACTGAAAGACATTCTAGAGAGAGAGAAGAAAATCACCAGGATTCCAGGAACAATGGCAGAAATGCCTCAATGAATGGGGCAGACAGTGGAATGAAGGAGAAAAGCAAACAGCAATGACAGAAAAAATAGCATAGCAGAGATGAGGCAGAGAAGATTGGCTGTATCACTGTTTTGTTCTGACTGATTTTATTCGAATCTGGTATGCTTGAGGGTGTCAAGTCTGGGAGTAGGGGTAACTACTCTGGGGATGGCAGGATTCAATAGGATATGCATTCTGGTTTAATTATTAACTGCCTTTGAAGTTCTATAATGTCTCCAATGTTTGTTTTTTATTAATAGTGCTATGTACTGCTAAGTTTAATTATACTATGCCTGATGATATAGACAATTTTATTGAAAATAACAGGAAACATCATGGTGATTATCATAGATCACCTAGTAGTGTGGTTTATGTCCTCATTTCATGTTTCTCTATGAATTTGTATTGCTGACTTGTTTTGCTTTGTTTTTCCCTCTCATACAGAAAGGCTAGGTATGCATGTAGAGACTTATACATGTGTAGAACTTCTAAACAGTTTACAAGGATTGATTATAGTTATTGTAAAAAAAAGAGAGAAAAAAGGAAAGTATTCTAAAGTATATAACTGCATGTATGTTTGAATGTGTAGGACTGATGACCATAATATTAAGTTTTTGTTGGATAGATGAACAGAGCTGATTGTAGTCTCACTGCTTAAATGTCTACTTTGTATGCTTTACTTTTGTAACTTGAACAACTACTTCTAGGAGAAAAATATGTAATTGTCAATTAGTGATTTCTTACTAGTTTTTGTTTTAGTTTTTTTTAAAACTTTGTATTATTTCTACCCTCTTTCTGTTTTTTCTTTAAATAAAAATCCTAAAAAAAAGTGTCTCATCAGTTCAATTTCCCATTTTTTGATTGGGTTTGGAGGGGTGGATCTAGGGTTATAAGAACATATATAGCCACACTCCACAGGTGCATTCATGATAGCTACATGGAGGATCCAAGATCTTCCCAACCCAGCATCACAGCTCAATCCATTGTGGGAATGCCTGGCCAGCCTCACAGGTCACAGAGCCCCAGAGCTGTCCATCAAGGAGCCAGCCTAGCCAAAGGGATCTGGAGATTCTGAGGTCTATGCATCACAGCACAAGACACCAGTCCAGAGACTCTGAAATCTACCTCAGGCAGATGCGAGGCTCTAATGCCACATTTTGGAGGTGTGTCCCTGCTAGTCTCCTAAGTCCTGGAGGTTCTGAATTCCAACCAGCCAGTTTCAAAGCCCTGGTGCCACACTCTAGAGGTGAGTTCCTGCCAGCTTTATGGAGGATCTGAGCTGTGCCAAGCCTAGGATCCCAGCACAATCCTTTGGGGGAAAGCTCAGCCAGACTTACAGGTGACAGAGGTTCCAAGCCCTGCCCAGTGGAGAGCCACAGAATCATCCACCAGAAAGTAACCAGCCTAGCCAATGTGTCCTTCAGATTTTGAGCTTGGACCATCACATCACAAGGCTCTACCCCCATAGTTCAAGATTGTGCCCAAGCTAGCCACATGGATACTGGAGGATCAAAGCTCTGCCCAGTGCAGCATTCTAGTTCAATCCATAGTGAGGTTGCCTAGTAAGCGGCATGGGTCCCAAAGGAAAACAGCAAATTGAAAGAGCAAGATGCAGTCTCAGTCCTCCAGCCCAATAAGAACAAATACAGGAGACAGTGAAATGGAAGACACTGGAAATTGCACAACTGAACTTTCTGAAATAGCAAATGAAGTAAAGAAACAACTCCCTTGAAGCTATAGAGGAAATCAGACCAGAAATAATCTCCCAGGTTAAGAAAAATGGCAAACATGATGAAAGAAGTGTTGAGCATATCTAAAGAAGATCTAGATAAAAAAATAGAGGAATGTAAAATGATGGAAACCTTGAATGGACAATATAAGGCAGAATTAGAATGCAGGAAACATTCAAAGGGATATTCAATAAATTAAAATTTCCATTGAAAACTTGGAAAAGCACTTGAATGAAGCTGAAGGCAGACTCCCAGATCTTGAACACAAGATGGAAGCTTACAATAATAAAAATAGCAAGGAACCAGGAAACAGTTCAACAGCTGCAAGATGATTTAAAGAGAAACATTAAACTGGTAGGTGCCAATGAAAAGGTAGGGTCAACACAAATGACATAAGAAGACTATTTACAGATATAATAGCAGAAAATGTTCCAAATGAGAAAAGAATCTGATATACAGATAAGTGAGGCAGATAGAACACCAATTAGCCTTAACCAAAATGAATCTTCACCCAGAAATATATTAATTAGGATCTCAAGCACAGGAACAGAGTACTAAAAGCTGTCAGAGAAAAGATAAAGATCACCTATGAATGAAAGCCTATCAGAATAATGGCAGACTTCTCCACAAAAACCTTCAAATCAAGAAGAGTTTGAAGTATTTCAGCTCTTGAAAGAAAACAACTTCTAACTCAGATAGATGAACCCTGAAAAAACACTTTAAAAATTGATGGAGAAATAAGATACTTCCATGACAAAGAACAACTGAAAAAATTCATTACCACTAAACCAACACTATACACAGTACTGAAAGATACTCTAGAGATAAAGATGACTACAATTTCAAGAACAGCAGAAGGAAACTACTAAGCAGGGCTAACAAGTACAACAGAAAAAGTAGAAAACCAACAAGAGAAAGGTAACATGACAGGGATAAGTCAGTACATATCAGTTATATCCATCAATGTAAATAGTCTTAACTCACCAATTAAGAAACAAAGTTCAATATTATATTGTTGTTTAATTCAACATTTAACTCAAAAGGAAATTGATGGAATAAAAGTCAAAGGATGGGACACAAACCCAGAAAAAAGAGGGGGTAGCTATTCTGTTTGCAGACAATATTAACTCAAACCAAGAATAATCAGAAGCAATAAAGAAGGTCACTACATACATGTTAGGGAAAAACTTGAAGAGGAAGAGATTACAATCATAAATACATATACACCAAATATGGGAGCATCCAAATATGTAAGACAAACCTCAGACATGAAAAATCAAAAATGTTATAATACAGTTATAACAGGGGAACTTAATACCCCATTGTCACAAAGGGACAGATCAAACAAACAAAAAACCAGTGAAGAAATAACAGAACTGAACCAAACTTGTGAACAAATGGACCTAGTAGAATTGTACCAAGTGCTATATCCAACAAAACATCAGAATACACATGCTTCTCAGCTGCACGTGGTTTATTCTCTAAAATATACCATATATTAGCCCACAAAACATGCCTAAGTAAATGCAAAGGAAGTGAAATAATCCCATGCATATTATCTTACCATAGAGCAATAGAATTGGAAATTCATGATAAAAAACCACAAGAGCCACATAAACACATGGAAATTAAATAATACTGTCCTAAACAACTAATAAGTCACAGAACAAATTACAGAACAAATTAAACAAACAAAAATGCATATGCAACTTACCGGAACCTGTGAGATACAAAGAAAGCAATTCTCAGAGAGAAATTCATACTAGTTAACCCTCACATCAGGTAAATGGAACAAACACAAATAAACAACTTAATGCTGCACCTCAAACATCTAGAAAACCAAAAGCTAGTTAAGCCAAAAGCCAAAAGAAGTGAGGAAATTATAAAGATCAGAGCAGAAATTACTGCAATTGAAACTAAAAAAACAATACAAAGAATTAGTGAATCAAAGAGTTGGTTCTTTGAAAGACTAAATAAAATTGATAAGCCCCTAGCCAATCTTATCAAAAAGAAGAAAGAAAAAATTCAAATCCATGCAATAAGAAATGAAATGGATGAAATCACTATAAACTCTGTGGAAATACAGAAGATCAATACCTACTTTGAAAACCTTTACTCTCATAGAATTGATAACACAGAAGAAATGGACAGATTCCTAGAAACATATGAATTGCTAAAGCTGAATCAAGATGTACAACTGCTGAATAATCCAATTTCACTTAATGAAATGTAAAATGTAATCATAACATCACCAACAAAGAAAAGCCCAGGTTCTGATGGATACACAGTTGAATTCTACAAGAATTTCAAGTAAGACTTAATGACAACACTCCTCCAACTCTTCAATGAAATTGAAAAGGAAGCAAGTCTCCCTAACTCATTCCTTGAAGCAAATATTACCCTAATATCAAAACCAGACAAAGACCCAACCAAAAAAGAGAATTACAGGGCAATCACCCTAAAGAAGATAAATGAAAAAATCTTCAATAAAATACTGGCAAATAGAATGCAACAAATCATCAAGAAGATTATACAACATGATCAAGTGTGATTCATACCAGGAGCACAGGTGTGGTTCAACATATGCAAATCAATAAATGTAATACATTATATCAACAGAGCCAAAGACAAGAATCACATGATCTATCTTAATAGATGCACAAAAAGCTTTAGACAAAACCCACTACTCAGTCATGATAAAAACTGTACACAAAATTAGAATAGATGTTCTTTAGCTCAATCTGAAGCCATGTATGATAAACTAACAGCTAGCATCTTACTAAATGGACAAAAACGGAAAACTTTCACTCTAAAATCAGAAACAAGGATGTCCATTATTGCCACTCCCACTCAATATAGTTCTGAAAATATTAGACAAAGCAATTAGACAAGAGAGAAAAACAAAAGGAATAAGGATAGGAAAGGAAAAAATTAAGTTATCACTATTTGCAGATAATATGATACTGTACATAGAAGACACTGAAAACTCCATTGAAAGACTTATAGATGTAATAACCAAATTCAGTAATATAGCTGGATACAAAGTCAACACTCAAAAATCTATGGCATTCCTGTAAGGAAACAAGCAACAAACTCACTGAGAGAGAAATAAGGGAAATTATACACTTCACTGTAGCATCCAAAAAAAAAAATGAAATACTTAGGAATTAATCTAACAAAGAAAGTAAAAGGTACATACATTGAAAATTACAGGGGGCACTGGGAAAACAAGCAGCCAGCTTGCAGCTCTGGTAAGTGGCTGTGGCCTGGCAAGCTGCAGCCACCCCAGGGCGAGAACCATCAGCATTTCCTGAGATCCATGCCATGTTGGAACTTGGGGTGCTGGCAAAACAAGCAGCCAGCTCACCGCTCTGGTACATGGCTGTGGCCTGGCAAGCTGCAACCACCCCAGGGTGAGAACCATCAGCGTTTCCTGAGCTCTGTGACATGTTGGGACTTTGGGCTCTTGGAAAACAGACAGCCAGCTCACCACTGTGGTAAGTGGGCATCTCTTGCAAGTTTGACTATATGCAATATAGCAAATAAGGGGGATTTCCATCTACCATCTGTTTGAAGGCAAATATTTTTATCACTGTTTTGCTCAGTTCTGGTTAATGGTATTGCTCTATTTAATATTCTGTTTTTATAAGTTCAGTATTTCCTTCAATTTTGCTGTACCTGATTGAAGGAACAATTATTGTGAAGAAACAGAGATATACTATTGTACCTATTGCTGTTATCCCAGTAACCTGCTGTGAAGTTCTGTACCAATTTCACTACACTGTCTCAATAGGCTTTGTCCCATCTTGTTCTGTTGTATTTTACTACCTTGAAAAGAAAAGAAAAGAAAATTACAGAACTCTGAATAAAGAAATGGAAAGGGATTTCAGAACATGGAAAGACATTCCCTGTACATGGACAGAAAGAGCAAACATTGTGAAAATGGCCATTCTCCCAAAATTGTTATACAGATTTAATGCAATTCCAATTAAAATACCATTTGCATATCTCACAGATCTAGAGAAATTATTCTTAAAATTCATCTAGAACTAGAAGAGACTCAGAATTGCAAAGGCAATTCTGGGCAACAAAGGTAAGCCAGGAGGCATCATAATCCCTGACTTGAAATTATATTACAAAGTATTGTGATAAGATCAACATGGTACTGGAATAAAAACAGACCTGAAGATCAATGGAATAGGTGAGAATATACAGTTACAAGTACAAACACACTAAGCCACATTATCTTTGACAAAGGGGCCAAACATGTTCAATGGAAGAAAGATAGCCTCTTTAATAAGTGATGCTGGAAAAATTGGCTTTTCATGCATCAAAAACTAAACTGAGAACCATGTCTATCACCACGCACTAAAGTCAAAATGGAACAAACATGTAAGCATTAAAACAGAAACACTAAATCTGCTTGAAAACAAAGTAGGCAGAAATCTTGATGACATAGGAGTAGGCACAGAGTTCATGAAAAAAATCAAATTATACAAGAATTACTTCCTAGAATCAACACCTGGTATCTTATCTTATTAAAAAGGTTTTGCATGTCAAAAGAAATCTCCAACACAGTGAAAAGAAAATTCTCAAATTGGGAAAATATCTTAGCCAACTGTTCCTCAGACTAGGGACTTTTATCTAGAATATATAAAGAATTTTCTAAAAAATCAGGGCCCCAAAATTCAAAGACCCAATCCAAAAATGGGGATCTGAGATGAATACATACTTCTCAGATAAAGAAATACAGGTGGCAAATAAATAAATGAAAAAAATGTTCAACATCAATGGTCACTTGAGAAATGCAAATTAAAATGACACTGAGATTCCACCTCAGTCCAGAAAGAATGGTCAAGAACAAGTAACCAACCAACAACAAATGCTGGAGGAGCTACGGGGAAAAAAGAAGACTTCTGCACTGTTGGTGAGAGTGTAGACTGGTATAACCACTGTGGAAATCAGTGTGGAGATCCCTGAAGAAGCTAGAATTAGAGATTCCATTTGACCAACCTGTTCTGCTTCTGAACATTTTCCCAGAAGAATTAAAAGCATCATACCACAGTGATATATGTCCACCCATGTTTATAGCAGCACAATTTGTAATAGCCAAATCCTGGAAACAACACAAATGCCCATCAGTTGAGGAATGGATAAAAAAGATGTGATACTTTTATACAATGGAGTACTACTCAGCTATAAAGAAAGATAAACCTTTTAAGTAAATGATATGACTTGAGGCACTTTTAAGTAAATTATATGATGTGAGACCATACTCATAAGCAAAATAAATCAAACTCACATGTGTACATACCATACTGTCTCCCAAGTGTAAGAAACTGAAAGAGCAAATATGATCTAAAACCTCCAATAAATATTGAGTAAGGGCAAGAGAAACTGTTCAAGGGGAAAAGTAAAGAGGAAAGAAGGAAGAGAAAAGGAAAAACACATAAATTTGTGTGTGTGTGTGTGTGTGTGTGTGTGTAAAAGATAGCTAAGATGACTGTACTACTAATTGGTTTAGTTCTTAGAAAAGAACAGTTAATATGATGAGATAAGTTTTACATATCTATATATGGTAATCTAAGCAATAATTTTGAAGGTAACAATATGCAATATTATAACCACTGTTAAAATTTCTATCATGTTTTCAAAACCTATTATTGTTACTGTTTTGGTCTTGTTTTTTTATTTATTTAAAGAGAAACAAAAGCATGTAAAGAGTAGAGGTAATACAGAATTCCAAAAAAAAGGTAAACAATAAGAAATCACTAGTTAACAAATTACATATTTAGAAGTATGTAATTAGAAATATATCCTCTCAGAAATAGTTGCTCAAGTTACAAAATTAAAGCATACAAAGTAGATAGTCAAACAGTGAGAGTGTAGACAGCTACTCATGCACAAATCTTTGCATGTATTTCTATACTTTCTTTATTAGAGGGAAAAACAAAACTTAGCAAGACAAAACAAAAAAATTCCTATAAAAACATGAAACCTAAAAGTCATATAAAACCACAGTACAAGGTGATCTACAATGATTGCTGTGTTGTTTCTTATTATCTTCAATAGAATGTCTATATCATCAGGCATAATTGAATATAGCAGTATAATTGATTATAGCAGTACATAGCAATATTAGTAAAAATAAAACATTGTAGACAGTATAAAACTTCAAAGGCAGGTAATAATCAAACCATAGTGGATATTCTAGTGAATCTTGTCATCTTAAGTGCAGTTGCCTATACTCTCAGACCTGATACTATCAATCATAACAGCTTTGAATAAAATCTATCAATACTACACAGCAATTCTACAAACCAGATTCGATTATGATCAGTCATGGTAAAACAGTGTAGGTTTTACAGAGTTTTAGATTAAGTTAATGGGAAATTAAGGATGATTACCGTACTATATCCTGTTATTTTTAGGATTACTGTCTGTGCCCTCAAATCAAGTACAGATAGAATGACTGGAACAGAATATAATACATCTAAGCAGAGTAGTGTGAGTAATGTGGGTTTTAAATCCTGGTGCACTATTTACAATATAGCATATCAAGGCCATCTATGTTAGAATTTCTAGTTTTCCTTCTCTGCTTCATTTATGCTATGCTATTTTTCTGCCTTTGTTTGTCTAGTTTTCTCCTTCATTCTACTGCCTGCCCCACTCATTGAGGCCTTTCTGCCACTGTTCCTAAAATCCTGGTATTGTTTTTCTCTCTCTCTAGAATGTCCTTCAGTATTCTCTGTAGGGTTGGATTGGTAGTCACAAACCCCCGTTCCTCTTTGTCATGGAAGCATCTTGTTTCTCCATCAACTTCTAGTGACAGTTTTACAGGGTACATCAATCTGGGCTGGAGGTTATTCTCTTTCAGGGCTTGGAATACTTCACTCCAAGCTCTTCTTAATCTGATGGTCTGTGTCGAGAAGTCAGCCATGATTCTGATGGGCTTACATTTATAGGTAATCTGTTTCTTTTCTATGATGGCTTTTAATATTCTGTTTTTATATTGAATTTCTGGCATCTTGATTATTATATGTCTGGGTATAGATCTGTTTTGGTTGTAGGTGGCTGGAGTTCTGTATGCCTCACACAACCAAATGTAATTTTCTTTTCCCATGCTTGGGAAGTTTTCCTTATTTATTTCCATGAATAGCCTTTGTAATTCGCTTGTATGTATTCCTGCTTCTTTGTTTTTTATTCTTAAATTGTAGATTCTCTTGTCATCTTCTAGCCTTTGTATTGTTACTGCCTGTTTCCTTGTTATTTTTAAGAGAGCTTTCCTTTCATGATCACACACTGCCAACTTGTCTTCAAATTTTGATAGTCTATCCTTAGTTTATTTTAAGGTGTTTTGCCAGCTTTCAATGGAGTTTTTAATTTTCTGGTAGTCTCTTTGAATCTGCTTCATGTATTCCATATTTTCTTTATATTCTTTATCGAAAGTTTCTCTTTTTTTATGTTCCTCCATTCTTCTGTCTGTATCATCCTGAGAGATGCTTCCTGAGAGCATTTCTTTTATTACTCTACTCATATCCTGTTTTACCTGATTTAATATTTCAGTTTTCAGCTCATTTACAAGGTCCTGAAGATATCTCTTAATGTCCATTGAAGCCATGTCTGATGTTATGATTTTGCTGCCCTCAGTCTGCCTTGTTTTTCCTTCTCCTGGATCACTGCTCTCAGGGTTCTGGTCTGGGGGCCTCCTCCTGCCTCTCTCTCCTGTCATGGCCCTGGCTTCCTCCACACAGGTTACAGTGTAGGTCCCAGCCCCTTTCCCTGTTGGCCACATTTCCTCTGAAGCACGCTGGTGAGGGAACTCTGCCCTCTCCTGGCTACTCTTGTGACTGAGGTGCAAGCAGAGGCTGAGTATGCCAGCCCCTCCCCACCCAGCCAGCCAAACTTCAGGGGCCTTCATCAGGTTAGTACTTGCTAGGTGCTGGCAATCGATTTGGGATGGCTCATGGGGTCCTGGCCAGGGGTGTGGCCCATTCCAAGCAAATCCCACGAATCTGCTCTGGGGAGGGAGCAACCAACTGAAGTCACTGTCACTCCCAGTTCAGGTTCCACCTGAACTGTCGCCCATTTGGTCATGCCCTTCCGATGTGGGGGGGGGGGGTGTCTCATTTCTAGCACTGACTGTGGATTAATGGAGGTCCCTTCACTGGTTCCACTCTCCGTTTATGCTCACCAACCCCTGACTTCAGGGCTGCTGTGCTTCCTGTGAGCAGTGGTGGGAACAAGTTTGGGCAGCTCTGCCTGCTGATGTGGATTTAAGCTGGTGCATACTTGGTGAGTCACCACGAAAACACTGCATCCCATAATTTTTAGCTGTTTCAGTTGTAGTCCTGAAGTATTTGATGAGCTCTTTTACACTTTAATTTCTTCCTGTGTCAAGAGGATCCATCTCCCTCTGTCTGGGTCTCTCCAGGGTGTTTTATTCTGGCACATGAGTTATTTCTCCTGGGAGGCTTTGTATTTTGTTGCTTGCTGATCAGCCATCTTGTCTTTTCCCTATGTTTTGGTCTTGTTATTGCTATTGTCTTTTACTTTTTTTTGTCTTTTTTTAATCTTAAATAAAAAATAACATATATAGATGCCTATATCTTCAAGAATTTTATCAATTTTTTTCTAGCAGATTCAGTGTTTCTATTTTTACATCTGGGTCTTTGACCCATTTTCATTTGATTTTTGTATGAGGCAAGAGATATTAATGTAGCTTTATTCTTCTGGATGTGAATATAAACCATGGATCTAGATGCAATTATCTTATCACCATTTATTACGTTTGTTTAAAAGCCTATTTAGTCTTCAGTGATTGCTATTTTACCTTCTCAAAGATAAAATGGTTGAAGGTACTTGCAGTTGTTTCTATGCTTTCTATTCTATTCCATTGGTGAACCATAGTGGCAGTACCATGCTAATTGTATTATTATAGCTCTGTACTATACTTTAAGTTCTGCCACATTTTATATCCTAGGCTATACTCAGCCTCACCATAATCCCTGTTGCTCTCATGAGTGCTGGGATTACAGGTGTGTACCACCATGCCTTCCTGGATGTTTCTAATTGTGTGAAAATGTTGTTGGTATTTATGCTTGGAATTATCTAATTCTCTGAAAAATGCTGTTAGTATTTTCAATGAAATTGTAAGTTTAGACATTTTATATGTATTTTCTTTCTCAGTAGGTTCATTGGTGGAATATAGGAAGGGTACAGATTTTTATATGTTGATTTTGTATCTGGCTACTTTGTCTACTACTTGGAAGAATCTTCTGGTGGAGATTTTTAGGATCTTCTGTATAAAAGATCTTGTCATTTGTGAGTAAAGATAATCTGACTACTTCCTTTCCTATTGAAATCCCTTTTTCGTATTCTAGTTGTAGATAGTAATTTCTAGTTCACCTTAATAAATGTGCTGTATGCATCACACTGATGTGTCATGAAATTCTTCTTGCATTACATGAACTAAGTACCTACTAAGTATTGGGGGTAGAGGGCAAGTTAAGGTCCACACCTCCTCCTTTGGGGACTTCCTCAGACTCCGTCTGTGACAGTACTATGTGCCTGTATATATTCTATGATACACACATTTTCTTCTATTAACTGAGAAATCTTAGAAATAATGACACCCAGTAAGCAATCAGCACACCGAGCAGCACTCTGATCTTGTTTTCTAATAGTATTTTCCAATGAAAGGAACAAGAGATCCTTGGAGAGATGTTTGATTATAAGACTGTCTGGAGTAGGAAATAGAGAAAAAAGCCTATATCAGTGATGATGAAACTATGGCACATTTGTTATTTATTTAAGACAAAAGATGTTAATGTATGAGTTGTTTTTTCTCAACTAAAACCTCATTTTTCAGGTTTAATTGCAATGCTGGGACTTTGTGATAAATGAGTCAATTTTGGATTACAATTTAGGCACTTGTCTCTAAAAGATTTACCAGCACTGGCCTATACTATCTTGTAATGCCAATAAAATTAAGAAATGTTCAATAAAAGCCCACAGGGATGGGCATATATTTAAGTGACACAGAAGTCAACAAAAAGATCTCCTAATGGGCAAATTTGTCACAATTTGAACAACAAAAAAGTATAAAAGAAATATCCATGCATATATAATTTTAAAAAGTATTAAAATTATTAAACAAATAAATATATAAATAAATTCCAGTCATCTAGAAGAATGCAAATAATTTTTGTAGATACTTCATTCTCAAGGAGGTGGAGTGTAAAAAGGGAAAATAATAAGTGAAAAAAACCTGCCTAACCTTACCTTGGCCTCATGACCATATTTAAAATGGCATTTAACTTTTGTGAAATTGTCTTATGAATACTGATGTTATGGATTTTGGAAGTAAGACCATCATCCAATAAATCCCAAATGAGAAGCATTCTACAAAGTACTTTACCAGTACTTCTCAAAATGGTTACTGCAACTGAAAAAAGGGAAGATCTGAAACATTGTTGCAGTAAGTGGAAACTGAAAAGCCCTGATGACAACATGAACTATGGTATCTTTTCTAGGACCTGGGAAAGGAACAAAGGACATTAGGTTAAAGCTAAGGAAATATAGACTACAAATTTTAGTTAAAAATAATGCAGCGATATTATTTGCTATCATGTACTGTTGTAGTCATGGGTTATACAGAGAACAATTAGAATAATGATATGGAGTTTATAATATTATTTTTATGATAGTCACCCAAGAAAATGCAGGAAATCTATCCACATCACTAAAGACATAGAATAAATATTTAGCCAAAGGCCTGAACCCCACAGCAATGTCCCACATGAGTCCAATTGAAGACCCAGTGCTCACGACAATGCCTCCCACAGATCCAACTGGAGGTCTAGAGCCCACAAGAAGGACTCATGCTAGTCTCTTTTACAGATCTGTGTTAGGAAGGCCCAAAGGTCAGCAGTGGAAGCCAGAAAGTCTATGCCAGCAGGGTGAAGGAGCTGTGCTGGTAGGTTGAGGGTTCTACACTGGAGGCGAGAAGTCACACTCACAACAAACACGAGGGCTGTCCTGAAAAGCACCACAGCCATCCTCAGCAACACGGAGCTCCTCCGATGACAACTATAGTTGAGCCCTTGCCAGGAAGCCAGTGTGACCAGTTCATCCCAGAGACCAAGCAGCACACATCTTCCTCTCTGGAGCCAGGAAGCAATGCTCAATGTGAGGACCAGAGTTTCTCCAGGAGAACCAACGGCTCAAACAGCAACACGTAGGAGCACCCACAACACCTCAACACCTTAATGCAACTAACGTGAATAACGTGAATAGCTTCTCCTTCTCCACGTCTCTATTTATGCTGGCAACCTTCCTCAGGTGAAACATCTACATCCAGCACTATGCTGATGTAATCCAGCTGGTGTTAAGTTGACCACCAGTTTTTAATCCACAACATGTATGTACCATGCTAATGAAATAGAGAATAGACAGTATGGGAACTTTATATTATCTCTACAACTTTTCTGTAAATCTAAAAGTATTCTAAAGTAAAAAGTTGTCAAAGGCTTTTTATGATTTATATCTGCAATGCCCCCAAAAGTCTCATGTTGCAAGGTGGGGCCTGGTCAGAAAAGGTGGGTCAATGGTTGTATAACTTGGAAGAGCTTGGCAAAAGAAACTGGCTTTCTTGGAAGCCAAGAAGGAAGGGAGGATCCAAGGGCAAAAATATGACTTCTCAGGTCGCATCCCTAGTGAGCCATCTCCAGCCAGACTCCACCTCCTACAAACACATTCAATTAACTCATCAATGTATAAACCCAGGATCCTACTATCTTCCAAATACAGAAGACTTTAAAGGGCCACTTTAGACCTAAAGGATAACAGGGCTGTAGATATAGCTTAGTGTTACAGTGCTTAGCTACCACACTTCAGGCCCTGGGTTCAAACCCTTGTAGCATAAAAAAAACACAAAAATGCAAATAAAATATTGCATTCAGATATTATTTACTGCTCAAAAAAGTTCTCAAGGACATATAAAATGCATAATATAACTCATTGGTAAGAGGGGGAAAAAGAAAGAAAAAAAGAAAGAAGCCTACCTAAACAATAATTTCAAATATGATCACTAAAAGATTCTCAACACAAAGGAAAAGAAAAGAGAAAGTTTGCATACAAAAGAAGCTGCTTTAACTGCAGTGACAACAGGAATGTTATTTGCCAAGTGTAAATAGCAATGCTCTGGAATATCAGGACAGCACAATAGGAATTGGTCAAAAACCTCAGCCTATAGTTACCCACAGAATAGCTTGTTTTCTGAAGAACCACATTCTAAAGCTTACACAAATCAAGACACCTGCAAAGATTTATTTTTAGTATCTTTTTTCTTTCAACAGTGCTAATATTGAACTTTACTTCACATGAAATACAATTTGAAAGTTAACTTTTGGAGATTCCAAACACAAATACTATGACTTCTGGTTTGTTTACAATCCCAAGCAGGATCCAACATTTTGTCTCTTCCATATTTGATCCCTTATTCTGCTGCTTTGCAATTAAATTCATAGTGAACCCAAAAGAGTTCTTGTATGACCACTATTGTAAAGAACTTTCAAAAAAACTCACTGTGTTAATAAAGACAAAATTAGATAGACCCGTGCACTGGACTTGAACTATAGAATAATAATGTAAAAGAACCACAGGATCATTGAAGAGAGTGGGGGAAGGAGAAAGCTCAGTGGTATCAAATGAGTATTTTATATCAGGTACTTTTTAATCTGAAAGAGACTGGCATCTTAAGTGTCTGCCAGTGTCTCCTTAAGAAACAAGTTGGTGGTCTAATGTTTATGAGTTTCCCTGAAATATTTATGCTATTATTCCTTTGAGTAATTATAGCTTATTCACTCTAGTTATACTGTCATGTTGCATAGCAAATTATTATTCTTGTTCCTTGGTGTTTACACACCCTTCAGACAGTTGTGTCCCCACCCTCTTCCCCCTTAGTCATTACTTAACTAAACTGTAAAGACAAAATTCTTTTAATCCTTACACATAAATCAATCCCCTTAATCATTTTTGTTACTCTTCTCTGAACTCCCTCCAATTAATATATATCTTTTCAGTTAATGAGTTTGGAGAAGTTGAATAACCCAGGTGTTATCCTGGTTATGTTTAGTGTCTATATGTTTGTAAATGCACCCAAAAATGTTTTGTAATTAGGACAAAAATACAACAAATTAACAGTGGCTTTTCTACCTGAGCTAGTAGGACTCCAAACAGCTAATTACAAAATAAGTCTGGAGCAGATTTTTACCATCACTAACATTTGAAAGTAACATATAGAGATGCGCTAGCTTTGGAGACTGAAATTCTATATTTAAACTGCATCTCTACCACTTTCTAGCATACTGGGTAGGTTACCTGACTTTTCTGAGCCTCAGTACTGTCTTATAAAATATAAAAAGGTGTATTTCAAGGTTGATTCTAGTATTGGACACAGTCAAGTAAGCTCCTATGGATCAAGTCTCAGGTATCAGCTATATACTGTGAGCAAAATAAAAAAAAATCTATCTGAATGTTTGGAACAATTCACAAAGATACAAAAAATGGGAGGAAAGAAGGGAAACTGCCCAGCAGAATATCATAAGCTTGTAATCCTAACTACTTCAAGAGGCTAAGGAAGGAGAAATTAACTTTGGGACAGGCTAGGAATCTTACAAAGGAGTATAGGAATAGGGCATGAGGTCGGTAGTGTAGCATCCTGGGATTTAATCACCAATACAGCCCCTCCTTAAAGGAAAACTGGGTGAGTTACTCATTTTTAAAGATCTCTAGAACTAAGTTAGAAATCTAAATTTTTTACTGGGTTGAACAGCTATAGGAATGGGTCAAGGTTGATTATAACCATTGGACAGTGGTGGGGAAATCTTGGAAGGAAAGATTCAGAGTGGGGGGACTCCAAATTCTGTATATAATTATCTGAATTTGGCTGACTTCTTAATTGTGTGTGTATTGGGCAAACTGAAAGCAGTCCAGCTAAACACAAAGGTATCAAAATTAGATGAGTTCACTCCCACTTCAGGTAAGATATGGTTTATAATTTGAAATCAGTAATGTTCAATGCTTGCTTAAAAAGCAAATACTCCTGGAAGAAACAAAACAGAACCTAGACTATTTATATCATGATTTTCATAGCATCCATTATAAAATGCAGAGTATAGATGTCTACAATCTATTGTATATATATTTCACATATGATAAAGCTGTAAAATGTAATGTATTCTTAAAAGAAAATTAAGATACCAACTCTGAAATAATACATACATTGAAATTCATAAAGAAGATTTTAAGTTATATATTTTAAGTGTGCTCTGAGATATAAAGGAAAGTGTCACCTTCATAAGTAAAAAGATCTTCAACAAAGAAATAATAGCTATAAAAAAGAACCAAATGGAAAAAAGAATCAAATGAAAATCCAGTATCTTAGCTAGGAATAGTGGTGCAAGTCTATAAAACCAGTACTTGGGAGATTGAGGCAGGAGGATTGTCACGAGTTTAGGATAGCCTATCTTACAAAAAAGAAAAAGAAAGTTCATTATCTGAAGTAGAGATTTAACAAAAAATGGAAAACAGTGAAGTTGGTGGGTGAATTTGGTGGTACATCCATAGAAATTATCCAATTTTGGCAACAGAAAAACAACAACAATAAAGATGGAAAGAATAAGCAGACAACTTAGGGACTTGTGAGATGATACATAGCCAAAGTCCTAACATTTAGAATCTTGAGAGGGAAAGACTCTAGTGGGACAGAAAACTACATGACAAAATTGTTCATATTTCCCCAATTTTACAGTAAATACTTAGCAAGACAAAAGATACACACACACACATACATACATACATACACACACACACACCTTTCTTAGGCACATGATAGACATACTGCTGAAAACCAAAGTTAAAACCTGTGAGTAATACAATCTAATTCACATGTACTCTCAGACAGAAATGGGTACTGTCTGGCTCATGGAGAGGGGCAGTCAATAATTGTTGAAGTACTCACTTAAACAAGATACACAGCATGCTAAACATTTGTGCTGAAGAAAAAACATTTTACTCTAGCTAAGGTTTTATGCATTTACTGTCACCATTATACTTAGAAATGATTTAGGAAAAAAATAAAAATTTGAAAAAACAAGAGACTTTATATTAGTAGATAAGAGACAAATTCATATAATGGACAAATTCACATATAAGAAACAAATTCACATAATAGAAGATCCAGAGTGCTTGAAATATATCTTGAACTTATCAAGTGACATCTTAAATTACAAAACAGGGCTTGATACATCTATGAGACAGATTATTTCACTGGAAAAATGGTACAGACAGAAGCATGCCACTCCTACAAAATAAATATTGATTTATTGCTTTATAAATGTGGTCATATTGTTTTCCTCCAAGTATACAAACATGAAAGAAAAACAGTAAATCCATTTACAGTTCATTCTGATGGCACAAATAGTCTTTTGTAGCAGGTATAAACATATAAGGCTCCAATTATCCCTATGGGTGCATAAGTAATTTAATATACCTTTCTTTAGGGAGAAGACAAAGGAAGAAAGGAAAAAAGAGGAAGGAAAATAAACACTTTGGGAAAGCATTGTAGACAGAATATCTATGATGTTTCTTGCAGAGGTATTGAATTTTCCCCTGAAAATTATACTAGAAGAGGTTGTTAACAAAGAAAATTGTTAGTATAGATATTACCTTAGAATCTCAAATTTGGAAGGAACTTTAAAACTCATCATTTTCTCTCAATGAAAGAACTACCTTAACATTTTGCTTGAATTTCTTTGTTCACAAGGAAGGGGCTTGCTAACTTACTAACAGAGTATTAGAAAGAAAGTTAGCTAAATTTCTTAGAGAATTCATCTTAAACTAAAATTTTTGCTTTCCATATGTCTTACACTTAGGCCTACCATTTCCTTATCCTTTTAATTTCTCCTATATGCATGTGCTTCTCAAACATTTAAACACAACTACCATGTCTCACTTGAACCTTTTATTTTCCATGCTTAAAAAGAATCATTCTTCCTCCAGTGTGGCCCTCACTTTCTAAGAAAAGTCTACTAAAAACAAACCTGGATTTTTGCCATCCTACTCAGTGAGGTGTATATGGACATTGCAATTTGAATTTTGTCTATAATTCAAGCCTTTCCTAATTCTTCTGAATCCTAATTTTGTCTTGCACATATTAGCTATTGTTTTTAACTTCACACAGCACAAAAATTCAATGTGCTTCATTAGTTGCCTTTCCTTCACTGTGACAAAATACCTGACACAAACAACTTACAGGAGGAAAGATTTCTTTTGCCTTATGGTTTCAGTTCACAGACGCTTGGTTCTGTTGTTTCTGGGCCTGTGGTAAGACACAAATTAGGACAAAGAGGGTGTGATGGAATAAACCTGTTGGCCTCATGGCAACTAGCAAGGAGGGAAAGATAAGAGAGGGAGGGAGAGAGGAACAGAAAAAGAGGGATAGGTCCCCAAGGTCAAGCTCTCATGGCTCACTTCCTTCAGCTTGATCCTGCCTTCTAATAGCCTATTCTGTTAAGAAGTCATCAGTAATGAACTCATCAATGAGTTGAACCATTGATGAGGTCAGTTAGCACACCCTCATACCAGATAATCCCAGGAGCCCATCACATTGCTTTTGGACATTTTAGATCAAAATGAAACTTATATATACCTTCCAATTTCTTTGTCCCAGTTATGGATAACAACTTTGAACCTAATAGAGCTCCGTGGTAAACTACTAATTTTCTGGGTTTAAATGAATATACCGAGTTTGACTAACTATAAGTAACCTCAATTGCTATTAGACTTCTTTTATGTTTTCTTTTCCACAAACATAGTAGAAGACACTGGGTTAACTGTCTTACTGGATCCCTATTTTATGGTAACTTTCCCTTAAGGTTTAATTTAGTAATCCTATCAAGAAACATAATATTGTTTCCTCAGGCTTATTTGCATAAAAACAACATAGGGGTTCTGATGACAATAATTTTCTTTATTGGATGTCTACAAAATAACTCATTGTGTATGTATCATTGCTACTCCCTGATTGATGTACTTTAAAATTTTGTTGTAGTTTTTTCTTTTTTTCTCTTTTTTATCTCTGAATAAAATGGATTTTAAAGAAAAAATAGCTCACTGAAAACATGCTTTTAAGATTATACTGCAACTGTCAAATTTGTAGATCCAGAGTCAGCAAATCACTTTGTCTTCCATTTTGATAAAATGAGTACTTTTGTCCTCACTTCTTGTGGAACTTACCCTTTACAAGATATCTCAAAACTTACAATACAGATTGACTGTTCCTCATCTGAAATGCTAGGAACCATCAGTGTTTCAGATTTCAGACATTAACATTTTTTTGTAATATTGACATATACATAAAGAGATGTCTTGGGAATGGGACCCAAGCCTAAACAAAAAATGCATTTGTTTCATATGTACTTGTATACATATAGCTTAAAGGTAATTTTTTACAATTTAGTACACCTGTGTTTTAATCACACCTATCATATAGGGTCAGATATGGAATGTTCCATTTGTTGGCCCTCAAAAAACCATTTGGGCATTTTGAATTCTCAGGGTAGAGATGCTCAGTCTGTAGTAGTTTCATAACTACCCCTGTTGATTCTTTCATATTCCTTAGATCCTGTTTCTCTAGGCTTGGAGACTCAATGGGAATGGATATATCTTTTCTAATTTCTCATTTATCTTGAGCTTCAAATTCCTTCTTAATCTTGTTCCATTCACACTTTTGTGTTTGGACATTATTCTCACTGACAGAAATGTTTGGGTAAACAGTTTGGCCAATGGTCATTTTTAAGAGAATGCAAAATAGGTCCAGGTCTCCTCGTTTTTGCTGTAAATACAACTAAGTATATGGACCCATTTAGTGATAATTTCCTTTTGCAGGGCTCTGATCTTCATGGCATTAGCCTTAGAATTTTGTCCTCTAAAATATGTACTTGATTCTATACTCTTTTTTTATTTAAATCGTGTCACTTTTCAACATATCAAGAATTTCCTGTGCAGTCACTCATATCAATGATGTACCATGTGGTGGCCACAGGAAAGAAGAAAGTCCCATTTGGAGAGGTTGAAAACTACAGATGCTTCTCTAGAAACTGTGATGTGTGTTGTTATATACTTTCTGAAGTATACACTATTAGTAAGTATGTGTCATGTCCCTTTTGGTGTGTTGGGGCATAAAAATGTTGAGTGTAAATGTTTTGGATACTTCTTTCTTTATTGCCTAAAAATTGAGTATTCAATTTTGAGAGCCTTTCATCAATTAAAAAATATATCATGTCAGGACAAAGGAACATACCTGTCTTTCATTCCCCTAATTTTTGAAATATACTTTTGTAAATCCTGTAATAGATGTGGAACCATGAACAGCAATTTCTTCCTTGATGATTACAAACTCATAAGATTTTTCCTTTCTCTGAAGGTTCCCATCATTGTGATCTAGCCAACCAGTGTTTCCTTCCTGTTTAGAATTACCATCAGGACAGCAACTCCTTGCTTGAATTAGTCTACATCATAAGAGATGAAGTTGTCATCAAGGCAACAATTTTAGCTTTGCCATATATATTTAACTTTGCCACATCTTTTGTGTTCCCATCTACCTGTAGAAATAAAGAGAAGACATAGCATTTTTTCCAGAAAATTATTTTTTAAAAATATATATTGTAGAACTTGTATTCTCATAACCTATGGGTTTTGTGTATCTGTTTGTGTTCTTGCCAATAAACCTGACTTTACAGTGCTGCTGTCAGTTTCAAGTGGTGACTGGGAATACAGATAGCACTACTGTAATATAGCCCATTGTCCTAGCTCTCAAGAGGGAATATGAAGACACTCCAAAAGCCATGGCTTTCTGCATCACCACTCCCAATTCAGAAGTTTCACAAGATACAATTCAAATAGTGGATGTGTCAGTATGATATCCAGAAGAGAAAAGACAGCAGACACTTGTAAATTTAACTTTGTGAAGGTTTCACACCATCACCTTAATGTAATATTTTTAAAACCATTTTTTAAAAATTAGACTTATTCTGCTAATTTTTTGTGCTTACAACATTATTATTACAATTTGTGACTTGGGATAGCCATTCTGGGAAGTAATAAGGAGTTTGACTTTATTATGCAAACACAAGTATAACTGCAACTTTTTATTCTGTAGGAGATCAAGCAGGTAAAGATGGTACATTGTATGAAATATTTTCAACTCAGTCCTGGAAAAAATGGTGAAAAATAAATAAAAGGAAAGATAAGTCAGAAATAAAGGAAGACAATTAGGAAAACCTGTTGAGTTTCAAGAGTGGATAATCACAGAAACATTGCCACCAGAGATAGGAAAATAGTTAGGAATTGTTCCAATATAGTCTATACTTAAAGGTAACAGAAGGCCATAGAGACTCTTATTTAATCAATAACTAGGCAAAGCTCATCCAAGGGCTCTGTTTAGAACTGTGATAAAAGCTAATGTAGAATAAGGAGGTAACTATACAGACTTTTCTTTTTTTTAGACTTTTCATTCAATAAGTATTTATCAAACTGTTTAAGCATCACATATTGTGTTAGGTGTATGAAAATACAAACCTGTAGCAATTAATAAGACATAAAAGGTGAACTTTTTCCTCAAGGGTCTTACAATCCAGTGTAGACAAGCAAAACCAAAACCTTAGGCTGAGAAAGCCTGGGATGGGTAATATCAACAGAGTCAGTAAAATTGATCCAGGAAAAATAGGTTTAACATTATACTCTGTACATATAATTTTCTAATGACTACAATTTATATTCTGAAACCTCATCATATAGTAGCATCCTAAATTTTCAGTGACTAAGAGATATTGATTGAGAAAAGATGCCAAGAAGAAAATATAGTTAAGAGTTACAGTCATAAAGTCATTGCTCAGAGAATAGGCTGGCCTTTTTTAAGCCAAATGAAGTGGCACAAAAAAACCAGAAAAATTCAGGAGATTCATTTGGAAACTTCTGAGTTTTAAACTTTTTATTTTACTTCACAAAACTAGACAGCTATAATTGTTTTAATTTTGAAAAAGTTTACTCATAGTACTGTATATCATCTTAATTATTAAGTCTATAATCATTATAGTCCCATTATAGGTAAGGAAATAGAATAAAGGCAAGAAAGATAGTGAAAGCTGAATAATATACCCCATTTGTGCTTGCTGCTCCATAGCCATCCTAGACAATGCCTCCTTCATCAATCAGTTGGTTGCTCCTTTCATTTAACCTTTGATTATCCCTGAAAAGGATAAAGCATATCTAGCAGAAAGTAATCTTTTCTGGCAGTACTGTGTCAAAGTAGAAAAGTAAATGTTTAGAGGGTTTGTTTTCGTCTCCTAAGTATGTGGAGGGGGGCACACCGGTGTGTATGGAGAAGGAGGATGAGGATGAGGAAGATGACAAGAAGGAAAGGCAATGTAAAGAAACTTCAGACAAGAAAATTGAAGTATCATTATGTGGAATGTCAGGACTGTTCATTTTAGCATGTAAGTTCCAAAACTCAGAGAACTGCTTGTGACTGGGTTTAGTACATAAGCATTTAATAAAAATTTCTTGATAGGACTAATTCAAAGAATAATAAAGGAACAAGCCGGGTGTGGTGGCTCATGCCTGTAATCCCAGCACTTGGGAGGCTGAGGCAGAAGGATCTTTGCAAGTTTGAGACCAGCCTGGGCTACAAAATGAGCTCAAGGCTAGCCTAAACTGTATAGAGAGAACCTGTCTCAAAAAAAGAATAATACAGGAACAAAGATGGAAGCTCAACCACTCCTTGTTTTATTAAGGAACAAAATTTAAAGCATTTAGAGGGACTGGACTACCTGAACATAGAGGTCCTTTCATCTTTAAGGCACTTTCAATATGAGTACTTTTGTATATAGAATTCAAATGGCTACTTGCATTCATGTAAGTACCATGCTAACAAAGCATTCTATTTGATCTTAGAAGCAGATATACAACTAGAGAAATAAAAATGAAGACCCCAAGCTCTTAGTCTTTTTCACTAGCACATCTCACAATTGTGCATTTGTCTGAGTTAAGAGTAACTTAAGATTCTTTTTCGCCCAGAACAGAATGACCTCAGTCTCTTCCAAAGGAACATAGAAAGTTGATCTCGAAGGTATAACACCCATTTAAAATTGATTCAGGGAAATAAATGATTGCTAGCTTCCTAGGAAGAGATGCCTCCTTAGAAAAAGGAAAATGCCTAGTTTCTCAAGAGAGTAGGATCTTAAGTTACAAGCTCCATTAATTACTAGATTTTACCTCAAGAACCTGCAGTGGTAGCTTACTGAGCAAAGTGATGGCTAATATTGACATTCCTTCAGTGTAAAATACAAATAAACTAGAAATATAGATTAAATCCTTTAAAGAAGCAATTAAAACATCAACAGTTGTTAAACTGCCAGATCAAATAACTTTGAATATCAAACATATTTTTTAATGTTATAGCTTTAGAGCCAAAGAACTTTGCCTTTGCCCCAACATGCAACATTTAAAATTAGGAGCAAATGGTAGTTTCATTAGACATTTCCTCAGGGTTAAGTATGTGGCTTTGTCTGCAGCAGAAATGTATCCAGGAAGGGGTCAAACAGAACAAAACAAAGTGAGGAAAACAAAGAATCAATAGTTAAACTAAATACCAACTCTTTGGAACAAGTGTGTTGCTATACATTCCTCTGAGAAGCTATAAAACTTCCAGAGAGCTTTGTTAATCACAGAGTGCCCAAACCTCCATGTTTATAGTGTTTATAAAATCAGTTTGGTCAGATCTTGCTCCAAGGCAGAGATATAGCTATAGCCCAGGAAATGCAGAGAAGACAACATGTTGGTTTTTTTTTTTTTAAAAATCACATGATTCATGAATGGTCTCTCTGTTCTTTTTTTTTACGACATCACAATTGGGAAATTAATTCTGGTAAATTCTACTACTATGTACCACTTCCTACTCAAAGGCACAATTTTATACCTTTTTAATGCCTCAGTCAACTGCAAAGAATAGAGATATACCTATGAGATCACACCAAGTTTTGTTTAGTGTCAAATATATTAAACATTCACTGCTAGTAAGTGTTGGAAGCAGGACAAGTAAAAAACCATTTCTGCCCTCCCAGAGCTAGTCTACTAGGGGAGACAAGACACACAGAAAGAACTTCAGTAAAGGAAGAATATATGAATAGATGGTTTAAAAATGTTCTTAAATATCATGGAAATCTCTTTTTGTACTTGGGTCCTGTGAGAAAAACTCTTATAGCCTCCATCTCCTCATATTGCTATTCTCATACTTTACCATTCAATGTGCTATTTCTTATTCAGTTATATTTTTAAATTAACTGCAAGTACCCAGACAGGATGCTTACATATAGTTTATCAACAATGTGCACAATATTTCAGTCCTATAACAGGTTGTGAACTAACCTGGAAACTTCCCCACAATGGTAACCTAATTTCTACAGGAAAACATGCAAGCACCAATCAGTCTAGACATGATCTTTTGGGAAAAAATCATTCCATAAACTAAAGCTTTGACTGTGAATCTGTTCATAGGATTTCTGTTAGTACTTAATAAGAGGGGACCATTAATGTCATTTTTGAAATAATTGCTAACCACATCTCATTTTTCAATTGAATTCTAACACAATTCTGAAAAAAATTCAGACAATTTTTGTTACTAAATACAATTTCATCATATTGTCTTACCTATATCTAGGTCTACCATTTTATAGGCAGCATCACAGAATAAGCAGGCAGAAACAAAACAAGGCAACTAGAAAATCATTAATTTTTTAAATTTTTGCTAGAGATTTCTCCAGGCTCCAGAATTTCATGTTTTATTAGCAGAAGTTTGTGATACATAATAAATATACTCATCATGGGGAACTGGATTCTCATTTGTAAGGTGACTCAGCAATAGAGTTGGATCTCGAGTGAATGCTCAATTTGCCATACTGACTGATCAAAATAACTTTCATATGATAAATACATTCCTACCAAAAAACACTATGAGAACTAAACCTCTGGCTTCTGTGGTTGGACTATATAGGACTGATGAATTACATAAACTGTATAAAACACACAACTTCCATATAGATATCTCATGACTCAGAGTTTACAGCCAAGACATTAGTACAAAGGCAAGTGAAAATCCTATGCATCAAATATGTTACATGGATAAACTCATTTAATACTCATAGCAGCCTCATATTTCTAGCATTTTATATATTCATGATAAAAATGAGGCACATATTTGTGAAAGAAATTTGTGGCAGGTGACATAACTAATGAGTGCTGACATCTGCATTTGAACCCAGAAAGTCTGAATACAATGACAGAGATTTTAGTCATCATGTTTTACAGTAATGCAACTACTAATAAGAATGATAATAATAAATATAGTAACAGTAGTGAATGCTAACATAACCTAATGATTCAAGGCAGTGTTGCACATACCTTTTCTATATGAACTCACTTGAATTTCACAACAATCTGAGGAAGTAGATAATATCTTGAATTTTTCAATTGACAAAACTGGCACATAAAGGACTAAAATTTGTCTAAGATCATACCATCAAAGCGTAAAAGATCAGCAATTCAAACTTAGTCAGTCTGGATCTATTATAACAAACTGTTTCTTTAACAAAATTAACTAGCACATAACAGGAAAAATATCTTATACTAGTAATTTAGAAAAATGATTCAGGCCCAACTATTCCCCAGCTCTGGAATCATGCAAGATATATTACCTCTTAGCTTAATTTTCTTTATCTATAGAACAGAATTTTTTTTATTTCTCACAGAGAATGTAAGGATCAAATAAGAAGTTATGTGAAAGTATTTTAGAGAATATACATTAGGGGCTGGGGGTTTAGCTCAGTGGCGTAAGTGCCTACCTCGCAAGTGCGCAGTCATGAGCTCAATCCCTGGTACCCCCCCAAAAAAAGAGAATATACATTGGTATAAAACTGTATATAATTATTGAATAGAGTAGGTGGAAACAGTTAAGAAATCATATACATATTAACTATATATATAATACTATTGTATATACACTGCACATACATACATATATTACACACACACATACACCTTTATATAATGCAGTAACTACAATTTTCAATATTCAGACAAGCATTATTTCCTCTCTTTTACTTATAACATGTTATTTTAGAATTCTGGATTATCATCCTAGGAACAGTATATTTCTGATGGTGTCTGAAGTGTGATACACATATGTGAGGTGAGCAGTTAGGCTAAGGACAGTTCATTACCAAACAAATCAAAGACTATTTCAAATGATAGCTCGAGCCATGGTAGAACAATCCTCGGCTGTCATGATTAACATAGGCCATTGCGGTTAATACAGCCTATCAGATGCATCCTCATATTGCACCAGTCACAGAACTAGTTTTGGGCCAAGGATTTAGCTTGGCGGTATAAGGATATGCGTGGTGAGCACTAGATCGTGAGTTTGATCCCTGGTACCAAAAGAAAAAAAAGCGGGGGGTGGAGAACTAGTTTCATCCCCCATGCTCAGTAGTAGAGCTGTAGAACAACACAAGTGATTTTTATATATTTCCTTTTAATATTATTCCTGTTGTTTACTGAGAAATATCTCACATTACAATAACCATCCACCAGAGATCAACAATTCTATTTCCACTACACCATAATAGATCCTCTTTTGAAGTATAATTCATAATAGAAGAAAACAATGAAACATCATAATAAATTGGGCAGCAGTAAAGTTATAGGGGTGCAAATATCTGTCAAACTGCAAAGAGAAGAAAATGGAAAGAGAATGCTGTCTCCACCACAGGCTGGCTAGAGGTACATAGTACAACATAGTGGCACTAGTAGAAACAAGGATGGAGAAAAGCTGATAATGCATGCCTATTGTAATTTTGTGAAGGAAACTTGTCAAATAAGCACAGCAAAAAGGAAAGTTCTAATTTATTCTTTTCACTAAAATTATTTAAATATTGATGTATTTTATATACATATATTTTAATATAAGCATTCACACATAAAGGATTCTCTCAGCATATTTTTTAGAAGCTAAGGAACTTCATGTTCAAATAAAATGAAACAAAACTACATTCCCAAAGCATATAAAAGTGCTAGTACTTTATGTTATGTGATTTTATCACAATTTGAAAATTCCAGTTGAAATAACTTGGGGCAGTTAACAAAAATTCTATAGTCAGCTCCCAAATCAGTAAGTTCCTTAGCTTCTTAAAATTTAGTCTGAAAGAGAAATCATAGCTTTAATATCTGGAGTTGTAGATATTGTTTATTTTTACCCCACGGTCATGTCCAGACTAAACATCATAAGATGTGTTATATACATGTACCTACTCCCCACAATGAAGGCAATCATAATGTACTATAAATATGTACTAATAAAAATAAAAATTTTAAAATCACTGAAATATTTAAGCTATGTTTCTACCTCTTCTAAAGTTAAAATCATTAAGATAGTGGTATCCTACAGATCTGCTTGACAGATATGTTTTATTTGCCTTTATACCTCAATGGCACAGGCATCTATATTTTAGTGTCTTCAAGTGTTTCTGTCTGTACTGCATAAGTGGGCAATAAGATCAAGCTGTGACACATTGCACTAGAGAGTCCATGGGATGAATGCCTCTCCCCTCTTCATGGAGTAAGATGAATCAGAGAGAGACAGCTTTGAGGCCACATTGCTCAAAGGGACTCAAGTGAAGAAAAGCTTTTTGTCCTTAAAACATCATTTCTCAAAATGTGAACAAATGGCAAGAGAGGAGAGACTAAAGCATTCCTTGGTTGACCGAGATAATTAACTATTCAAAACAAATAGCCTCTGCCAGGAGTATAAATACATTGTCAGGATTAAATGGAAGAGTAAACTTAATTTTTTTTTGTTTTGGTACAGGGTTTGAACTCACAATGTTGCACTTGCCAGACAGGTGCTTATGCTGCTGATCTAAATCCCCAGCCCGAGCAAACTTAATTTTCACAAATCTTTTCAATCAGATCGTTTTACTCTGTAAGTCAACTTTTTTTTTACTTTTCTCTTGATATTTTCCCCTAAAACGGCAGAGCAGAAAAGATTTACAAGTAAAAAAAAGTTACATTTACATGCACAATTTATTTTCCTTTCTAGTTCCTGGGTTTGATCTTATATACCTCTGGCTAAGGACAGAAAACACAGGCAGTTTTTTTATGACACCAGTTCAGTGTTGGCATTTGTTGTTATGGTAGGAAAGTAAGAAGAAAAGTGTGTATCAATTTTTCTAGAAGCCTTGGATTCCTACTTTAGGGATAGAGAAGGACAGGTGAAAAGCAAGGTGAACAACATAGATGGTCCTAATCCTCCTTTTCTATTTCAGATCCCAAAGGTAATTAAAAACCTAAAGTTGCTTTTATTTTAATGCATTGTCTATTATGGCAAGGACTATATCATTTACCATAGAAATAGTCTTGTTATTTCAAATTAGGAATGAAGAATGCTTGTAGAAAATGAGAAAATGATAGGAAATTGAAGAGAAAACCCCTTAAATTTTTTCTTTTAAAAAATGTGCTAGAGGGGGCTGGAAATTTACTTCAGCAGAATAAACACCTGCCTGGCAAGCACAAGATCTTGAGTTTGATCCCCAGTACCAAAAAAAAAAAGTTCTGGGATTACAGGCATAGTGGTGCGTGCCTGTAATCCCAGTACTCAGAAGGCTGAGGCAAGAGGATTGATCGCCTTGAGTTCGATGCCAGCTTGGGCTACATAGTGAGTTCAAGGCCAGTCTCAGTGACATAGCAAGACTCTGTAAAGTATACAAAATAAAATCTTTTTACTTTTATAAACATATTTTTGCAAAATTTAGCCCAGTCAGGAATGAAAGTGAGAAAGAGATGTTAAAGGCCTAAACAATGCAGTGAACTAACACGGTAGCGTGATATGCTAGAAAGGGCTGGCAACAAAGGACTCTAAGACTTGATGTTTAGTTTTGCCTCTGCTTCTAATTCCACATAGCTCACGTTGGGCAAGGGTCTCTAGCTTTTTCTGAATTAGTCTTTATCTCCTGAAAAATGAAGAGATTGCTTTATACAGTCTCAAAAGTTTCTAAATTTAATGTTCCAAAATGTGTAAAATAATACCATGCAGGTTATGGGCTGAATTATTCCCTACCCCCTTCAAAACAATTCATTTGTTGAAACCCTAGGCCCTAGTAGTTTAACCTATGTCTGAATTTGGAGACAAGATCTTTGTCTTGTTTCTTTGTTTTGCAGTATTAAGGACTAAACCCAGGATCATCACATACCAGCCCTTTAATTTATTTTTTTTTAATTTAAGACAATCTCTATAGGTTTCTAAGTTGTCCAGGATGTTATTCTCCTGCCTCAGCCTCCCTGAGTGCTGGGATTACACACAAATATCATCATGCCTGGCTAAGGGAAGACATTTAAGCAGGTAATTAAATGAGGCAACTAGGTGGGTACTAATTCAATCTGGTCAGTGACTTCAACAGAGCAGGATATTAGGTTATGCTGAGCAACATTAGGAATCTACTCACTGAGGAAAAACCACAGGATGGGCACCAAGAAGGCAAACATTGTAAACCATGACAAGAATCCTCAGAAGAAACCAACCCTGTAGAAAAGTTCACCTCAGACTTTTAGCCCTAGGTCACAGAAAATAAACCTGTGGTTTAAGCTACTCAGTTCATGGCACTCCCTTATGACAGTCCTAAGCAAAAAACCACAATGCATCATCAAAGACAATAGATGTTTACATCTTATCACATATTCAGGTTGATTTTTTTTTGCTGGAATTTCAAATGTCCTGGTTTTTCATTTCAGAATGTATAGACTTCCTGAGCAAGCCACAAAACAAATAACAATGAAAGCCACTGCAGAAAGTCTTACTCTATAAAGTCCTTGTTAAGGGGTATTTAAACCTAGGAGCACAATGAAGAGACACCAGGATGAAACAGTTTACCAGAAGAAATTTATACATAGCAGGATCTTTTACCTTATTTTTTACCTATCTTGAGTTAAAAAATGGTATATGTTGGATTCAGGATGTTGTTAAAGGAATATGTCTAAAATCAGAGTTGGTATTTTGGCCTGCCAGTTGGCTTGCATTTGCATGGCTATGGACAGGTAAAAGGTTTCTGTTTCAGTGTATAGGTCTGAGTGCAGAAGGCAAGGAAGTCTGCAAGGGGGTAGGGGAAACAGCATAGTACAAATCTACTCTTCACAGCAAACTAAACTTAAAGTAACTTTACGAAACAGGAATGGCTACAAGATAGAATTTGTCTTCTGAAAGCTACTACTTCTGAAAGTAGCAAGTTGGTATATCAGAGCTGTGATTTGAGTAATTGGGTTTAAATTAACCTGAGACATGAATCTTTACTAACTTCTCATGTTTTATACCATCAAGAAGTTTCAACATTTTAAAAATCTCCAAAAGCAAAAATAACAATTGAGCTAAGAGCAATTTAGCATTTTTTAATATTCTACTTTTTTTCTGAACCTGAACAGATCAGAAGTAAAATAGGATGAAAGACACTAGAAAGAAATTTCATTTTGGTGCCACACTCTTAAATTAACAGTTGCAAGCTAGTAAGTACGTTTTTGGAGAAGTAACTTAATCTATCTTCAATTCTGTTTTATTATTTGTAAAATAAGAGTAAAGTAGGTGAAACAGTGGCCACAGAAAAATTTTGTCCTAGCTGGGCGTGTTGCATACCTGTAATCCAAACACTGGGGAGGCTGAAGCCAGAACATTACTGCAAGTTAGAGGCCAGTCAGGGCTATATTGTAGGTTCAAAGGCAACTTGAACTACATAGTGAGACTTTATTTCAAAAAAACAGGAAAAAAATGTGTACATTTCCTAAATCTGGTGCTTATGACCATGGCCTTGTTTGGTATAAGGGTCTTTACAGATGTACTTAAATTAGATCATCCTAGATTTAGGGTGGGCTCTAAATCCAAATTCAGTTGCCTAAATAAAAACAGAGGAATGTTTATAACATATAGATACAACTAAAAAGCGAGATAAAAGAAAAGGTCGAAATTGGAGTGCGAGTCTGGTTGCCAACAGATATTAAAGATTGCCAGTACCTACTAAAAGCTAGGAAACTTACAGAAGCAAGTTCTTTCTCAGAGATTTCTTCAGGAACCAAACATGGGAAAAACTTAATTTTGGACTTCTGTCCTCCAGGTACATAAACTAATGTTTTATTTTGTTATGCCACCAAGTTTGGAGTAAACTTCAAAGGTAGTCTTGTAGGAAACTTGTGGGGAGGCAAATGATAGTGAGATTTGAGATTAAAAATGAGGGTCCAGGCAGTTACCATACATAAATGAAATGTGCTAGTACATAAAACACAAGTGCACTACAAATGATTAATAAAAAATAAAACATTGATCTGACTATCAGAAAATAGTGATAATCTAAACGCTTCTCATTTCCAGTTCACTGTTACAGGTGAGAATGCAAGCCCAGGATTGCAGGAGATTCTAAAGCTATTTCAAAATAACTTTAAAATTTAGTCCTTTTATTTGAAATCTCTTCATTTAAAATTATAGGAAACTAATTTCAATTTTTCAAGCAAAAAAACTTTAAATGTCTGTGTTAAACATTACATAATCTCTTAACTTCTTTATGATTCCAATCTTTTTTTCAGTGATTTTTTCTCAACATTAAAATACATTATTAAAACTGGAAGGTACTTCTGAGGTCTTTGGCATATTTTCTTGTTCATGTCTAAAACAAAGGCCATGGCAGGGACTGATTTTCCAGAATTTTACTATTTATTTATTTATTTATTTAACTTTTTGAGACAAGGTCTTGCTATGTACTTCAGGCTGCCCATGAACTCATTATATACCCAGGTTGGTCTTGAACTCATAGTGATCCCCCTGCCTCAGCCTCCTGAGTTCTGGGAGTACAGTCATGTGCCACCATGCCAAGCTTGGAATTTCAAAACTTAACTAAAGTGAGGAAAGAGGATTTTAACAAAATAGAAACCAAAATATACATGTACAGGTACAAATTCTCTAGGATAAATATGCTCATTATATAAATCTAAAATGTACCAATAAACTTCATTTAAAAGAATAAAACTTGATGGACAAACCAGACAATTTCCCCACTTAAAATGGGCTCTTTCGCTCGCTTGCTCACTCACTTCTCTCTCTCTCTCACAGGAAGTATGTTCTCTATCTATAGCATTAACTATATTCTGGCAACTAGGAAGTTGAAAGAGGATGTAGCAGTAGCTCTCACCTTACAAGACATCTGTACCTCAAACTAAAATATTCAGCAGAAAGGCATTTAAAACCCAGGTAACTTTCTATATTCAATTGTGGAAGTTTTAATTGAATAACCATACATGTGCCTTACAACTGCAGGTGGCAAATTAAACACTTACTGACTATGTAGTATATAAGCCTCAATACTGTATAGTTAGTCAGAATCTTGCTACATTACTATGTTGTATTCATGAGAAATGTGAAAAATGATTTAACAACCATAACTCTTAATTTCTAGAAGCCACCACCTAAAGAATATTCTCACTATCCTTTTTTAATCATATACTTTGTGTACTCACTCTGAATTTAAGAAAAGGCAATAAGGAAAAAATGTTCTCTTTTTTCTTTTTTTGGTTCCGGGGATCGAACTCACAACCTTGTGCTTGCCAGGCAGGCGCTTATGCCACTAAGCTAAATCCCCGGCCCCAACAATGTTTTCAACATACTGGGCTAGACAAACAATATCCATACTGCAAGGTATAATATTCTTAGTTGGCAGTTTTTCTTTGGTCAGCACATTGTGATTACAATTCTGCTTCCTCCTGTGTTGTAAAGGTTTTGAATATTCTGTTGATAGTTTTATAAATGTTCCCTTATATGGGATAAGTCTCCTGTCTCTTTACTGCATTCTAGATTTTTAGGCTTTTATAAATTTGATTATAATGTGCCTCATTATATTATGAGGACTGATTATTTTAGCTTAATTAATATATTTGGGAAGTTTTCAGATGGTACTTATTTGCATTGGCTCACTAGCCCTTTCTCTCTGAGGTATGCTCATGATTTCTTCTGCAGGATTAAGTCAGCTATTGAAGCTCACTACTGATATTTTTGATACTGTCAACATATTCTTCAATTTCAGGATTTTTGTTTGGTTCTTTTCATTATTATTTCCTTGTTAAATATCATTTTGCTTATGTATTATTTTTTCAATTTCATTTAGTTTCATAGATTTTTAATCTTACTGTTTTTAAAAAATGATTCTTGTAAATGTTTTCAGCAAATTCATAGATCTCTGTTCCAAGATAGGTTGAATGAATTTTATTGTTTCACTGTAATCATGTTGCATAATTCTTCATGATATATATAATTTTTCATTGATGTCTGTGCATTTTAAGGAGCAAAAATCTCTTATAAATTTTATAGACTGATTTTCAGAAATTAAGAATGTTCTACTGTTAGGTTCTTGGCCTGCAGCCCATCAGCTGAGGTCGAATAAATTGATAAGCCCCAGCCAACTTCATTAACAAAAGGAAAGAAAAAGCTCATATTCAGAAAATAAGGAATGAAAATGGTGAAAACACTACAGACCCTGTGGAAATACAGAAGATCATTAATACCTACATTGAAAACCTCTATTCTCATAGGTTTGATAACACAGAAGAAATGGACAGATTCCTAGAAACATATGAATTGCCAAAACTGGATGAAGATGTAAAACTGCTGAATAACCCATTTTCAATTAACAAAATAGAAAATGTAATTAAATCATTACCAACATAGAAAAGCCCAGGTCCAGAGAGATGCACTGTAGAATTCTACAAGAAATTCAAAGATTTAATGCCAACACTCCTCATACTCTTCAATGAAATTGAAAGGGAAATAATTCTCCCTAACTCATTCCTGGAAGCAAATATTACACTAATACCAAAACCTGAGAAAGACCCAACCAAAAAAAAGAACTACAGGCCAATCACCCTAGTGAACATTGATGCAAAAATTCTCAATGAAACACTGGCAAACAGAGTGCAGCAAGTCATCAAGAAGATTATATAACATGACCAACTGTGATTCATCCCAGGAAAGCAGGGATGGTTCAACATATGCAAATCAGTAAATGTAATACATCATATAATTAGAGCCAAAAATAAGAACTGCACGATCTTTTCTATAGATGCAGAAAAAGATTTTGATAAGGTCCAACACTTATTCTTGGTAAGAACCTTACAGAAAATTGGAACAGATGGTCTTTACCTCAATATGATAAAAGCCATCTATGACAACCCCACAGCCAGCATCATATTAAATGGCCAAAAACTGAAAGCCTTTACCCTAAAATCAGGAACAAGACAAAAATGTCCATTATCACCACTCCTATTCAATATAGTGCTGGAAATACTAGCCAGAGCAATTAGACAAGAGAGAGAAATAAAAGGAGTAAGGATAGGAAAAGAAGTTAAATTATCATTATTTGCAGATGACATGATACTCTACATAGAAGACCCCCAATGAAGACATAGGGGTAGGCAGAGAATTCATGAACAAAAATCAAATCACCATGGGAAATACTTCCCAGAATCAATAACTGGGATCTTGTCTTATTAAAATGTCTCTGCATATTGAAAGAAATCTTCAACAGAGTGAAAAGGAAACCCATGAATTTTAAAAAAATCTTGGTCATTTGTCCCTCAGGCAAAGGACTTCTTTCTAGAACATATAAAGAATTTTAAAAAATTACATCTCTGAAATTCAAAGACCCAATCCAAAAATGGGCATCTGAGATGAATACACAGTTCTCAGATAAAGAAATACAAATGGCAAACAAATGCATGAAAAAATGTTCATCATCATTGGTCACTAGAGAAATGCAAATTAAAACCACACTGAGATTCCATCTCACTCCAGAAAGAATGGCCAGGATCAAGAAAACCAGTAACAACAAATGCTGGAGAGGCTTTGGGGAAAAGGGACTCTTCTGTACTGTTGGTGGGAGTGTAGACCAGTGCAAGCACAGTGGAGGTCAGTTTGGAGGTTCCTCAAAAGGCTGGGATTGGAAGTTCCATTAGACCCAGCTATTCCACTTCTGGGCATATTCCCAAAAGAAATGAAAACATCATGTCACAGTGATATATATGTACCCATGTTTATAGTAGCACAATTTGTCATAGCCAGATCTTGGAAACAGTCTAAATGCCCATCAATTGAGGAATGGATAAAAAAGATGTGGTACTTTTACACAATGGAGTACTACTCAGAAATAATGATCACACTGAGTGTTTTATAGGAAAATGGAAACAACTTGAGACCATACTTAGAGTGAAATAAATCAAATTCACATGTGTAAATACTGTATTGTCTCCTTAGTGTAAGAAATGGTAAGAGTACATAAAATACAAAATCCTCAATAAATACTGTGAAAGGGTAAGAATCTGCTAAAAGGGAAAAACACACTATCTCAGAGAAAAGGAGGGGGAAAAAAGGAACAAAAAGAAAAAAATATCTAAATTTTTTTAAGCATACTTAAGATAGTTAAGATGATTGTGCTGCAAATTCTATTAATTCTTGGAACAAAATAGTTAACTTTCATAGAATTGGATCAATTTTGCATGTTTGTATCTGGTGATCTGACGAACTCTTGAAGATCACTATGCAAAATAACAACCTTAGTTATGTTCCTACCACTTTATTTTGAAGGCCTATATTGCCATTGTTTTGGGCTCCTTGCTATTGTTATTTGTCTTATATGTATTTTGTCTTTCTAGTAATTTATTTTGTTTTGTTTTGTTTTGTTTTTCCCTCTAATACAGAAAGGATAGATATGCATGTGGAATACATGCCTAGAACTCATCCTGAACAGTTGATGAAAATCAACTGTATTATACATGATGATATAAACAGCTACTTTTAAGAAAAAGAGACATTATGTTATCCATTGTTGATCTCCTATCATCATGCTGTGAAATCCAGTAATGATTTTATTCTTTGTTTAGAGTGCTTTTGGTCTGTTTTGTATTATTATTATTATTATTATTATTATTATTATTTTTAAAGGCAAGACTGCCCATTCTTTTTTTTGGGGGGGGTACTGGGGATCTAACTCATTACCTTGCACTTGCCAGGCAGGCACTTAAGCCACTAAGCTAAATCCCCAGCCCCTGTTTTGTATTATTTAATTTCAACAGACATGAAGGTATGTATCGCTACTTTGAAGAGAACGAGAGTCATTATGGCAGCCATTGTTGATTTTCCTATTGTCTGGTTTTGAAGGCCTGTAATGCCTTCATTAATTTGTTTTGATCAGTTTTATACTGTTTTGTTTTGTATGAATTCATTGTGTGTGAAGATATAGACAACTATTTAGAAGAAAACAAGAGACATAATGATAGCCAGTGATGATCTCCTATTGTCTTGCTTTGAAATCTGTGTCATTTACATTGTTTTTTGTGATCTGCTTTGTTCTGTTTTGCTATGGTTTGTTTCACCATCTTTAAAATAAAAAAGGAACAAGATAAAATAGAATGTTTAATATATGAATTTTTCAACTTAGAAATTATTATTTTTTCAAATAATAACTGTGTGGTAAGGGCTTATATCTTTCAATGCAAAATGTAATTGTGAACACACATAATGGTCCCTCTTTAAAACAGTGATTGGTAAACAACACTGTTCAGAGATGAAACAATAGACCCATATACTGATATAGGAAATTATATATAGGGAAATTTTAAAAAACTTATGATAAATACATTATAGGCTTTACTGAAAAAGGCAGATAAGATGCCAGACCAGATAGACAATTTCAGCAGAGATATGGGAACTGTAAGAGTGAAATAAGATATGTTATTTTAACAACACAATATCAGGTGAAAAATGAACTTGAAGATAAATGAATAGAAACTGTACAAACTGAAATAGAAGGAAAAATAACTACTACAACAGAGCACACATGAGCTAAGGGACACTGTCAAAAGGTGTAACATATACATAAGTGGAGCCATGGGAAAAGAAATAAATATTTAAGGAGTAATAGTTGAGATTTTTACAAAAACTATAAAAAAAACTAAATCACACACATCCAAGAAATTTCTATAATGCAAAGCAATAAAAATAATATGTAAAACTTTGTAAATCTATCATTTTTAAAGCAACTAAAATCACAGATAAAGAAAAACTCTTGAAAGTAGGTGGAGTAAAAAAAACCATAATCTTAGGAGAAAATAAAGATGATTACAATAAACATCATCAGAAACTATGTAAGCCAGAAGACAAAACAGTGACTTTTTAAAGTTCTGGAACATAATACAAAGCCAAAAAAGTCACCCTGAATTTTATACCTTGCAAAAAATATCTTTCAAGATTAAATAACAATTTTACTCAGACTAACAAAAGCTTAGTTAGAGAACTCACACCAGAAGATCTGTACTACACTAAATGTGAATTTATTTTTTCTTTAACTGAAAAGTGTGAATCTTTAATTATCTTGTGAATCTATTTAGAAAAACACATACAAAGACATAAGCAGTGTTCACAACCAAAAATATAAACATCTTGCACTACAAAAATACAAACCAAAAAACCACAGGCATGAACTGTAAACCCATATTATCAATGAAACTTAAAATTAGAAATGCGAATTTCTTCAGGCACAAAGAATATACTGAGACAAAAACTTAGATCTACATAAAACAAAGAAAAATCTCTGTAAATGATTAAAATAAACAGTTTTTTTGTATTTTAAAATGCTACAAATGATTATTGACTGTCTATAGCAAATGGGTGGATTTTGGCTTTAGAACTATAATTATCATATAATCATTATACAGCATCCTGTCTTTTTTCTTAAATGCAACTATAATAACTAGACAGAATGTATGGAGCAGTTAAAGACTGTGAAACTGAAGAGTATCAGGAACAAGATCAAAGTTACAGCCATTACCATATTGGAAGCGAATTTGCTAATTTTCCTCTGCTATCACACTGCTTGAACTCAAAGGAAATCCAAAATCAAGAATGAGTGCAAAGTACAGAAGTTGGAAGCTCCAGAAAAAGCCCTTTTATTCAATTTTTAAATCCACAGAATTTTATTTTACATCCATATAGGGTGCAAATTGAGTCATTTCTTACCCACTTGGAGAAGAGTTTTAGTAAAGATCACATTTGTTTCTGGCATAGCACCCCACAAAATAGGCTACTCTGAAACAACATTTCAGGACACATTTCACATTTTCTTCAAAGAAGATTATTTCCTCTGCAGAGGAGTTTAATTTAATGGTATATACATATTCTGGGTGAAACTTTTCAAATATAGATGAAAGTGATATTCATGTTAATATACTATGAATTTCATTTCATACCAGAGCTCTATGACCAGTACCAGCATTTGTAAAATAGTATTGCATATCTTTATAAAAGTAAAAAAGTACTTAACATATCCATGTATCAATTAAAATTTATTCATAACTGATTGCTAAGATATTTAGTTTTTGAAAATTTCAAAAAACAATCCAAAGCAGCCAATATGCCCATCAATAGACGAATGGACAAAGGAAATATGGCATTTACATACAACAGTACTACTCTGCCATAAAGAAAGATAGAATTGAGTGTGTTGCAGGAAAATGGATATATCTTGAGATGATAATGTTAAGTAAATCAGAAGCACACACATGTATTATATGGTATAGATAGATAATATAACACATTAGAGCATGTAGGAAATCCAGTGGGAATGATAATATTTTGTGGATTGATATCTGTCTTTTCTTTTTTTTTATTTAAAGAGAAACAAAAGCATGTAAAGGTTAGAGATAATATGGAATTCAAAAAAAAGATAAACAATAAGAAATCATTAGTTAATAAATTACATATTGTTCTCATAGAAATAGTCTTCCCTTTAAACCCATAGTCTCACTCTATAAAAGTTCCTACAAAAGCAAAGTCCTTGGCAACCCACTTGGGACCCCTTCTGTCTCTCTTCAGACAGAAGCTTTTTCTCTCAATAAATATATTCTATTCTCACCTCTATTGTTCCTAAAATTCATTCTTTGATTTTAGAGAACACAAACTCACGGACATAGTAGGTTGGGAGTTTCATTCCCCTATATCTGTTCCTAAAATTAATTCTTTGATTTACCTGACATATGGTAGGTCAGAAGTTTCATTCTCCTATTTTAATAGTAAAAGATAATATTGTTGATATGCATGGGCTGTATCATATCTGTTCCAAATTTCAGACTTTGAAATTTAAACACCAATGTGATGATATTAAGAGGAGAGGTTTTCAAGAGGTGATTAGGTCTGTAAGATTCTTCCCTCTTGAATGGAATAAAGGCCCTTATAGCACAGGCTTCATGCAGCATTTGGCTCTCCTGCCCTTCTGTTTTCTACAACATGAAGACATAACATCCCTTGCCTCCAGAGTATGCAGCAAAAAAAAGAAATACAATCTAAGAAGCAGACATTCAACCCGCACTAGACACTGATTCTATTCCTCAAATTTGATCTGGGACTTCTTAGTCTCCAGAACTGTGAGAAAATAAATTTCTATTTTTATAAGTTTCTCAGTCAATAGTATTTTGTTATAAACATACAAGTGGACTAAGAAATATACAAACAATTTTTAAAAAACAGAGGCCCCCTCCCCAAATTAAAATCCCAACATAAAAATGGGCATCAGAGATGAATAGCTACTTCTAAGATTTAGAAATAAAAATGGCAAAGAAATATATGAAAAAATGTTCAACATCCCTAGTTGTTAGAGAGACACAAATTAAAACAACACTGAGATTCCATCTTACTCTGGAAAGAATGGCTGTCATCAAGAACTCAACCAATAGGCAGTTGCATGGTGGTGGCACTGTAAGGTCTGCGGGTGCTGGCAAATCGGGCCCAGGATGTAGAATGGCTGTGCGTGATGGTGTGTCTGATGCAAGCCCGGGTGGGGCGTGTCTGATGCAAGCCCGGGTGGGGTAGAGGGTAGGGGGCGGTAGTTGGGGGTGGTGGGAGAAGGAGGCACCTTATAAATGGCACCCAAGCAGGACCCAAAGCCCAAGTTTCAGGAGGGTGAACGAGTACTGTGCTTTCATGGGCCTCTTCTTTTTGAAGCAAAGTGTATAAAAGCTGCCATAAAGCACAAACAAGTAAAATACTTTATACACTACAGTGGTTGGAATAAAAATTGGGATGAATGGGTTCCAGAAAGCAGAATACTCAAGTATGTGGACACCAATCTGCAGAAACAGCGAGAACTTCAAAAGGCCAATCAGGAGCAATGTGCAGAGGTAAAGATGAGAGGGGCTGCTCCAGACAAGAAGACAGCTGGTCTGCAACAGAAAAATGTTGACATGAAAACTAAAAAGAACAAACAAAAAAACCCCTGGTAATGGAGATGGTGGCAGTACCAGTGAGATACCTCAGCCTCCTTGGAAGAAGAGGGCCTGAGTAGATCCTACTGTTGAAAATGAAGAAACATCTATGAACAGAGTTGAAGTTAAAGTAAAGATTCCTGAAGAGCTAAAACCGTGGCTTTTGGATGACTGGGACCTAATTACTAGACAGAAACAGCTGTTTTATCTTCCTGCAAAGAAGAATGTGGATTCCATTCTAGAGGACTATGCAAATTATAAGAAATCTCATGGAAACACAGATAATGAGTATGCAGTTAATGAGGTTGTAGCAGGAATTAAAGAATACTTCAATGTGATGCTGGGTACTCAGCTCCTCTACAAATATGAGAGACCACAGTATGCAGAGTCCTTGCTGATCACCCTGACGCACCCATGTCCCAGGTGTATGGAGCACCACATCTACTGAGATTATTTGTAGGAATTGGAGCAATGTTGGCCTATACACCTCTAGATGAGAAAAACCTTGCTTTATTACTGAATTATCTTCATGATTTCCTCAAGTATCTGGCAAAGAATTTGGCAACTTTGTTTAGCGCCAGTGATAAGGAAGTGGCTCCCCCAAGTACCATCGGAAAGCAGTGTGAGGCACTCAGCACCCACATCTGGATCTCTGTCTACGCGGTTTTGTTCCTAGTCTTTCTCTTGTACAAATGATGTACTTTGAAGATGTTAGTGTATAACAGAGTTGATGTTCATTTTGTTTGATTTTTAAACAGAAAATAAAAGGGGTTACAGCTCCTTTTTTCTCTTTTTTTTTCATTTCAAAGTTGCTACCAGTGTATTCAATGATGAACAACAGAGAGATGGTGTAGAGTGTTTTATTGCTTAGTTGACAAAGTTGCTTTTGAATGCTGGTGGTTCTATTCCTTTGACACTATGAACTTTTATAATACATGTTAAATGCTATATGACAAAATGCTCTGATTTCTAGTGCCAAAGGTCCAATTCAGTGTATATAACTGAACACACTCATCAATTTGTGCTTTTTTTAAATGGTGCTTAAAGAGCCCATCCTTTGCAAGTCATCCATGTTGTTCCTTAGGCATTTTATCTTTGCTCAAAATGTTAAAGAATGGTGAATTGTTTCACAGTTTTTGTATTTGTGTCTAATGCATGTTTTAACATGATAAGACAATGCATTGTGTAGCTGCAGTTTTCTGGAAAAGTCAATCTTTTAGGAATTGTTTTTCTGATCTTCAACAAAATTTTCTTTAAATTTCCAAAAAAAAAAAAAGAATTCAAACAACAACAAATGCTGAGGGGCTGTAGGGAAAAGGGAACCCTTGTCTACTGTTGGTAGCAGTGTAGACTGATGCCATCACTCTTCAAAAAACTAGGATTTGAGGTCTCATTCAACCAAGCTATTCCCCTTCTGGGTATCTTCTCAGAAGAGTTAAAAACATCATCCCACAACTATATATGTGTACCCATGTTTTTAGCACACTTTGTAATAGCTAGATTCTAGGCAAACCCAAATGCCCATTAACCAAGGAATGGATAAAGAAAATATGTTTTAAAAAATATTATAGAGTACTATTCTGCCACAAAGGATAAACTTAAGACGTTTCTATCTAAATGGATGTGGCTTAAGCCCATACTCTTAAGTGAAATAAATCAGACACACATGTAAACATTATATTGTTTCCCTGATGTAAGAAAATGAAAGACTAAATAAGGATCAAAATGCATTGTGAAATGGGAAGAAATTGTTTAAAAGAAAAGAGGAACTAGGGAGGGGCAAAAGTGGAAAGGAAGGAAAGGAAAAGGAAAAATAAAAATTTTTAAGAAAAAGATAAAATAGAAACAAAGTTTTGTAAGTAGGCAGGAGAAGAGGGGTTGAAGGGAAAATAAAGGATTGGGGAAAAAAGAATCAAAATATTATCATATACAGGCACATATTCCCTATGTTCAATATGATTGTTATGTATATCTAAAATATGCCAGTAAACTTAATTTTTTAAAAAGTAGACTAAGAACACTGTAATCATTTTTGAAATGCTAGGAAATGAAATTGAGAGGCTTTCACACATGCTGTACAAGCACTCTACCCTGAGCTACATCCTTAGTCACATTTTATAAGTTTTTATCAACTTGATTATCATAAATACAGATTAACAGCCAGACTAACAGGCCATAAACATAAGGCAGTTAAACTAAATCAAGATACACTTTTCAATACATTGGTCATACTGGATTATAATAACATTTTTCACTTAACAAAATTATTTAGATATCTGTTTATCCCTGTTATACATGAAAACTATAACACCGAGTTTAATAAAACAGTTTCCATAATAATTTCCCATATGATGGATATGTAGGTTATTTCCTACATTCTTTTCCATATTTCTATAGTTTCTTAAGTAGTTTGGGGCTTTTAACCAATTTGATGACATGTTGCTCCCCAACACTATCTGATAATCCCATTCTTCAATTAATCCATCATGCAGCTGCTTCCTTCTCTGTAATGCCAGACTTAACTTCTTCCCAAATTCACCTTCCATTTGAAACAGGTCTCCAAAAGTAGGACACACTGGTTGAATATTAAAACATATGGAGTTTGAGTCCTTCTCTAAAAAAGCAAGAGGGAAACATAGATAGTCATGAAGAAAATATAGACAAGTGAGTATTGAACAGGATACTGTCAGAAGGAAATAAGATATGACTGTTACAGGCAGCTGAATTAGTTAGAAATATTATCTGCAGTTAGGCAGGGGTGGGCTCTCAAAGAGGCCAGTGCAAAAGTTCAGATACCTTGTGACCTGTAAGGAGACAGGCATCTCATGCTGTGTGTCAGATCTCAAGACAAAAGACAAAACAAATACAACCACATCCTAAGGACTGACAGTTCAAATAGTTCTGAATCACCGAGAGGAAGTCAGGAGTCACAATTCAAACCCCCTACAGAATAAGTCTCTGCTGTTAAGCAAGCTTGCTTACTATGTGATTCACTCCCCATTTGGTCTTCATTTAATCAATTTTACCTGAGCAATTAACTTTATTGGTTGACCACACTTCTGGCCTGCCTTATGCCCACTTTATGATTTTAATCTATAAAAGTCCCTAGAAAAGACAGAGTCATTGGTAACCCTCTTGGGACCCCTTCTGTCCCTCAGACAGAAGTTTCTTTCTCTCAATAAATATATTCACCTCTTAATCTCTGTTGCTCCTTAAATTCATTCTTGTATTTTAGAGAACACGAACTCATACCGGACATATAGAAGGTGGAAGTTTCATTCCCCTATATCATTACTCTTCTGTTAAGCAGAGGAGTAAGTGCACATTGTAGTGTGACAATATTTTAGACCATTTTTCTCTCATTTAACCATGTGATAAAATTGTTATAAGGGAAATAAATGTAATTCCTAATCTGGTAGATGTCAGATACCCTGACACAGTGTTCCCCAAACGTGAAGAATGAACTTTAAGGAACAATGGAGATTAAGAGCAGGAATTATTTAGCAGGATGGACAGACAGACAGACATCCTGAGAGCCAGGAGGGAACTCAAAAAAATGGGTTGCTCCAAGCCCTGTTCTACCGAAAAAGTTTTCTAGAAGAAAATCATGAGGTGGGATCAAAATCATGAGGTGGACACATCACTAAATAAAACTATAATTAACCAATAAGATTACAAGTTTATGCAGTAACATAATATCGATCCAATGGGGAAGCTGGTCATATGGCAAGTGTTCATGAAAAGAACAAGGATCTTTTTAGGAAGAGACAAACCAGAGGGTTCTGGCCACCCACATGGGCAAATGACTTATACCAGGCAAGCACAATTTCTAATCCATTGTTCATTCCTGGGGAAGCATGTAGGCCTGATAATTTTGTCACTATCTTGAAGCCTAGCCTCCATCACATGTGCCTCCAGGCATAGATATGTAGGAATTTCTAAGCCCAATTTATACATTTTGTAAAGGGTAAACCATGGGTGTAAATTAAAAGGAGAGAGAGATAAACAAATGAATTTTTCCAAGCGGGGAAGGTAGATAATGAATAGAAACAAAGGAAAATAAGCACATCTAAAATGGCCTAAAATGAATCTCTATAACTAAAAGGAACTTTCTGCATGTTTGATACCATACTATTGAAAACAGCTACATGAAATTCAACAATTCAACACAATTGTGATGATATGACTTAAAATATAGGCTGAGATGAATATTATTAAATATGTTGATTTATAGAGTTCATATACCTACATATTCTATAATTGCCTGTATGAATGGGAGTTTCCAAACATTTACATTACTGCATTTAATGTTTGTAGTCTCAAGAAATTAGAATAATCAAATACCATTTGAAGATAACAAGTCTGAGTTGGGAAAAACTAAAACCAAATAATACTTTTGAGAATCTGAAAGTCTGTCTGAAAAGAATAATCATTTCAGGACCAAATGAGACATAGGACATGTTGCGTACAAATGAAAAATGTATGATGTAAAGATCATATGGTAACTTGACCACAATGGTGGTATGTTCTTCTAAGGAGAGTAGAGTATGACATCTGAGGTGTGTCTGACCACCTGAAGTAGCAAATAAATATACTCTACAAAAGTAAACAAGACAAGACAGAGTTCCACTGAAAGACAGCTTACTGAAAGATTCTATTCTTTACCATAAAGTAGACTCTTTTAATATAAAGAAATAATGAGTGGTTGCCAAAACTTAAAAAACTTCATTATAGTTTGGGAGCATTTTGGGAAAGAAAACAATGAATTTGAAGAGGGGTCTCAAACAGAGCACAGTAGTGCATACTTGTAACCTTTGGTACCCTAGAGGCTGAGGAAGGGTGATCTAAAAACTCAAGGATGACTGAGGAAAGTTGGTAAGACCATGTCTCAAAACAAAATTTCACAAGGGCTGGGGAGCAGGACATGGTGGTACATGCCTATAAACCAATGCCTATACTTAAGAGGCTGAAGCAGGAGTATCTTGGTGAGTTGGCAGCTGGCCAGACTACACAGTGAGTTCAAAGAACCTGAATTATTGAACATAGCTGATCCTGTCTGGGGAGGAAAAACAAACAAAATAAAACAAAATACAAGACTGGGGATGTAGTTCATCACTCCCTTTGTTGAATCCTGTCCTGGTTACTTCTCTCTCATTGTTTAGACAAAATACCTGATGCTCAAAATTAGGAAAGGAAAAGTTTATTTCATAGAATTTTGGAGGTTTCAGTCTATACTCAGCTGGCTTCAAGGTAGGGTGGCATCACTGAGGGGCAGCCATTCATGGCCATCACAAAAAGCAACAGTGAACCAGGCAAAACTGGGGAAGCACACTTCCTTGCCTCCCTTACACTGTCTTCCAGCTCTGCCCCTGGGTAGGTACAGCACTCATATCACCAATCCCTGTGCTAGACAATGAACCAATAACAAACCCTAGATTCAGCCATGTCCATGACTACATGAGGCTAGGAGGGGCCACCTAGACACAAATCACAACAAACCCTGAGTACCAAAAAAAGGAGAACGTTCAAAGGAATAAAAAATCTTGCAATGTCTGAAATGTGTCACCACTGTCAAGCTCTGAAACAGAAAAGCTAGACAAAAGATTGAATGCTTAGGATCATATTAAGGTATACCTCAATGCTACAGTACTTCCCTGGCAGATATCGTTCCCTGGGTTTGATTCCCAAGCCACCAGAGAAAAGAAGGAAGTACTTGTGAGTCCTCAGGGTCCCCATTTGCCTGAATTTAATTAGAAGAGTAACATATGGAATTAATCTATCACTAGTTCTTGTAACTTTTCAAAATATAAAGGTAACAATTAATTCCCTATACATCATTAATTCCTTTTGGGATAACCTCTTTTCCTATAAGAAACTTGCAATTTCTGCTGGGTAACCCTAGGACTATTCAGAAATCTCAGGCACATATGGACACTTTGAAATTCAAAGATTAACTTTGAATTGAACTACTTGTCATACAGATACCACTTTACAGAATGTTATACAATGACTGGAAATAAGAATGGACACATGGGCCTAAAGGAAAACTGTGCAAAAACCATAGAAAATTGATATACCATTTTGTTTTACTGTTTCTATGAGCTATTATTTAACTCAGGTTCATAGTCTCTTGATCAGTGCCAGTTAGCTGGTCTTTAATGCAGTGAAAAGTCATCACCTCATAGAACAATTAAAACAAAGAATCCAAAATAAAAACTAGATTTGCTTCATTGCAGTGATGCAGTGATTATAGGAATTGGATTTGCTTATGCTACTGACTGTGGGTTTAATTGAATTATGTATTCAGCTTTAGAGTCACCCACACATTATTTTTCCAGTTCATCACTGAAGTAAACCAGATGCATTATCAAACTTCCTAAAGATGAAGCAGGTTTGCATTTACAGCGCTAGGAGAATGGTGTGTCCAGCTAGTATAGTTCCGGCAGTATTATAAAACAATTTTCTAAACTATGCTCTCCAAAAAGTAGAATTTCATCAAGATATTAATGTGATCCAAAATAAAAAGGTTTCTAATCAAGTAGATTTAAAAACATTAGGTAAGATAAAGATAAACCACATTACTATTATATCGATCTAATAGGGGAATGCAGAATGTGGTGTTCCCCAAGCGTGAGTATGTTTTATTGCCCTCAAGTCAAACTATTCACATCTCTGTTACACTTGAGTTTTATAGAATGTAGTTTCAAAAAATCTGGTCTGCAAACATATATTCAGGGCTTCAGAACAATATCCTACCAGAAGCTAATGTTTTAGAAACATTGTATTTTACCAAATATCCAGTTAGCCACTTGTCACTTATGTAAGTTTATTTCATATCATACTATATTCATTTTTTTTCTTTTTGGCTTTTTGAGACAGTGTTTCACTATTCAGTTCAGGTTGGCCTTGAACTCATCTTGTACGCAAGGCTGGCCTCAAACTCACAGCAATACTCCTGCCTCAGTCTCTCAAGTGCTGGGATTACAGGTGTGAGCCACCATGCCTGGCTTCAAACTATATTCTTCTCTCAAGCATTTCCATTAGATACACAGATGATCAACTATGAAGTATACTTTATTTTTTGAGCAAGTACAACTCACTTAGGTTGTTATTTGATTATTTTTCCATTAATTTTATTGCGTTTTCCATTAATTTTATTGCTTTTTTATTTTCAGAGGCAATCTTATGTAGTACACCTAAGAAAATGACGTTTATACAAGTTTAATATTTTGAAATATATGCACAATTAGATTCCTTCTCCATCATCCTCAATGCTTAGGATTTCTTCTGCTTGCAGAATGTTGAAACTTATACAATTGGTGGCTAACTTGCCTAATGGATCACTACCTCACAAAAGTCATTATTTCTGAATTTTGAAAAAAACATGGCTTTTCCTCAGTTCTGCTTTATAGCTTCCATAAGACCCAAACTCCAAGACTCATATTACCAGTGAGAATAGGAACAGACTTTTGACTTTCAAAGGAACTAAGGACCATTCTAATTTTGAATAGTTCAATTAAAATTTGCAGTAAATTCAGTAAGTCAGTTACTGGTAGAAACCATTTTCTCAATGTCAGTTTAGGTCATATGATACAATAAAATATATTTTAAGATAAACAGAAAAATTATTTAGAAAGAATAAGTTGAAAAGATTGGAAAAGAAGAAAGAATATAGTGATAAAAGAAGCAAAAAAAATGAGAGTAATGGAAATACTTGTGTGACATGGTCAGTAAAAAACTGATCAAAGAGCCTACTCAAAATATATTAGAGGATAACCTTGAATACAATCTATTAAGCAATAGCAAACTAAAAAGAAAGGTCATTATAAAGTAAAAATGATTTGCTTAATAATGTGCTTTGGGGGAATTTATGAAAAGAAAACTGAAACTGTTTGCAAAACTCATTAAAGTTAGGAGCAGAAAAATATAGAGGACATGACTACTTAGTACTGAAGAGCAAAGCACACAAATGTATGCAAGGAAGTAGCTTCACTAATGCATGGGAAGAAAAAATATATTAAAGATTGATTTCACAACAGATTCAGAAGCAGATGTTACCATATTATCTCAGGTGTTTCAGTTCTTTGTTCCATCAGCTATTAAGTTATTTCAAATCACTGGATGGTGTGGAAATAACCAAGCACTCACACACATCATTGCAAACACAAGTCTATAGGGTTCATCATTTTATTCTTAAATATAAACATAAATATTTAACTGCACCATTTTCCACGATGAATGTACCAGTTCATGTCTACAAAGAAAATCTTTCATTGAAAACAGTGAAAGAAAATGGGCCACTTTTAGACATATAATAAAAATTCAAAAATTATTTATCTTATTTTGGACACTGGAAAGGTACAAAATGTATCTGAGAACCAGAATGGTTTAACATAGCATAAAACCCAACCTGTGGAGAGAGAGACTTCATGTATTCATTTAACAAATACTTACCAAATACCTATTATGTTTATGACCCTGTTTTGGGTACTAGAGATTTATTTACAGATAAAACAGGTATGAGTCACACCCTCAAAGGGCCTCAATTTCAGTGGAGAAAAACAAAAAAGCAAACAAGAAAATCAAATCTTCAAGTCAAAGAAAAGAAAAAGAGTTCCAGAGTGCACTGCCTCTAACATAGCAATCTATAAAATGGAGGAAAATTATTTCATCGACAGAAATGTAATATACAGCAGGAAACCTGATTATTATTCAATGCCTTTCCCATTTTTAACAAAATCACAGAAAGATGTTAGAACTCATTTAATCTAATCTCACACACAATTTAATCTAATCTCTCTTACTCTACTGCTTAACCCTGAGAACCTAAGACTGGGTTCAGGACCAAGGATACAGCTTGCCAGCGCAACACCTGCCTGGCAGCATGATGTCATGAGTTCAATTTCAAGTTTAAAAGAAAAAAGAAAAACAAAACAAAACCAAAGACTGGGTTTGGCAGACCCATCCCTTACTTTTCTACTATAAATTTGCACTTCAGTGTAATAGCAGCCAGCTATGCATGTCAAACCTTTCCCTGAGTGATACAGGAAGCAATTTATGTGTTTATTCACTTAGTATGATGAATGGTACAAAGTGTGCATGTGTGCAGAAGTGTCAAAACAGGATTGGAAAACACCTTCATGCTGCATCTAACTGGTCTTATATATGTTTATGCAAGCAGCACAGAGGACCCAATAGATTCAAGCCACTCCAGGATTTGTTTTCTTTTGATTTGGATGGTAGAAGTATCCCTATTCAGTACAATGGCATATGAAAAATCAGATTTGTGAGTTTCAAAGGAGAACAAAAGTGAATCATTAGATTACTCAAGCACGGATACTAAAGATGATCCATTATGGTAAAATACCTGAATTTATAACAGTAGAGTGCTGCGGGTATACCATGAGAATGATGAGGATGACTTTGAAGTTGGCCATGTGAGCCAAATTTCCTGTGACAGCAAAATGAAGCAAACATCAACTGACGCAGACACAAATATCCTTGATTCAGATGAGGAAGAAGACAACAATGTGAGTATATAATTAACTAGTCCAAATGTTGCAAAATGACCACACAATCAAATGGAACAATCTAATGTTACAACTAGGTTCACAATATAGTGAAGGTCTTGGAAGGGGTCAAACCAATAGGACATAGTCAGGACTTCATTCAATGTCGGAAATTTTATCAGACAAAATGCTACAAGATCCTGTGAAATACAAAAAGGCTGAAATGAAAGTAAAACTTTCTGTATGCACTAATAGTCATATTAAAAATATATTTATCACCACACATCACTGGCTGAACTGAAAACAGCCATAGGTCTGTGGTACTTAGCACAGATTTTTCATAGAGATAGCAGAAATATAAAAGACTTATTAAAGAGTGATGAGTCAAAATGTGGTATAAAAATTTAGCCTTTAGCTGGGGATTTAGCTCAGTGGCTTAAGTCCCTGCCTGGCAAGCATGAGGTCATGAGTTCAATCCCTGGTACAAAAAATAAATAAATTTAGCCCTTCTAGATGCTAAGACTTATTATGCTTTCAATTTAGGGATTTATACTGCAACTCATCCATCCTTATTTGTACAGTAATAAACATAAGAATGCCGTGAACAGACTTGTTGCTCCCATTTGCTAAACTAATCAGAATGTGACATCCAACAATTGGTTTACCAATTTCCAATTGATGCTACATTTGCTAACAGAGCACTAGTTGAGAAGTTCAAGAACTATACACAAGAACAAGGAAGAAATTTCAAATGAATTTTTGCAAATTCAAAAGAAAGTTTTATGATATGATCTTTGAATTTCAGCAAGATATAATGTTGGCCTCATGTATGGCAAAGAAAACCAAACTGGTACTGCTGATTTTAATATTTCACAATGATAGAAATACTGATAGGAAAACATCAACAAAAGAGAAACTTGAGATGCAAATTTTCAACAATAAAACCAAATGTAGAGTAGCTGGTGTTGATGAGTTATGCATCAGCTGTGATGTCACATGAAACACAAAGCACTGGACAATGGTTGTGTTCTGCTTGATGCTAAACACATGTGGCATAGTTAGATAACAAAGAAAATAATAAGCACAAAATATCATGGAGAAATTTTCTTAGAGGATTAAGACTAGAGCTGATAGGAGATCACATACAGCAGGAAAAAGAAAATTTTTCTGCCCAGGGAGCTATGTAAAAAAGTTGTGGAGCACACTGGTGAGCTGACAGGTAAACAGATAGGCACAGCATCAGTAAGACATACTATGACAATAAGAAAACAAAAAAGATGTCCATTGTTTCTTATAAAAAAGTACAAGAAAACAAAACATGTGCTAATAGTGTAAGTGATACTTGTATAAGAAACATTCATTTTTCATGTGTGAAGACTACCTCAGTTGTGACTGTTCAAGTAAAGCTTGTTTTTGTAGTAGTAGTGTATTGGAATTTTCACTGTAGTTTATATATAAACTTATTTCTGATGGTATCTTTTAGGTTTAGTAAGCAAGTACACAGCTTACAAAATGTGAAAATGTTCACGTCTATTCTAAATGCAAAACATATATTAAGAATTTAAAAATTAACTTAATTGCTATTTTCCAATTCTGTTACCTAAACAATGTATAATATAATAATCTCCTGACAAAACAGCATGACCATTGAGATGTCAAGTATGTCTTATAAAAAGGCCAGGAAAGCAAAAGACATGTGTTGTCAGTGTAATACTTGTATATGGTATATGCTGTTATGTGTGAAGATTGCTTTAGATGTGATAATTGAGGTAAAGATTTTTTTTGTAGAGTGCTACTGGTATATTCATTGTAGTTCTTATAGGAATTTATTTCTGATGTTATTTAAACAATTAATATTAAAAACCCAGCACTATTTTTGTGATTTTTTAACTATTAAGTATATATTGTTTTATATAATAAAACTCTTAAAATTAAAATAAAAAATTCAGCCAGTTGTGGTACACACCTGTAATCCCATCACATGGGAGGCTGAAGCAGGAGGACTGCTGCAAGTTCGAGGACAGCCTGGGCTACAATGTGAGCTTAAAACCAGACTGAATTGCATAGTGAAACCCTGCCTCCAAAAGACACATATTAAATTAAATTAAATTGAATTAAATTAAAAATTCATCAATAGAAATATTCTAAAGAGTAAATATGCATCTGACAGACCCATGTTCATGTAACTTGATGATGAAAATAGTCTTATGCTCCAAGAGCTACAAACTTTCAACATTTAAGGCATCTCACATCTTTCTGTGGAATCTTAGAAAGTAAAAAATTTCATGGTGACATAAAATTTGCTTTTTGGCATTCTCCATCATTGACTCTAGTTATTATTTTTCAAAAGCAATCATTATATGATTCCTCTCAGTATTATTTTCTATGACCAGATCCTTCAAACATTAGTTAGTGGTTCTTTTTTTAAGAAAAAAATATAAAACAGAAAGAGGGTAGAAATAATGCATAATTTCAAAAAAAAACAGGAAGAAATCACTAGTTGATAATTACATATTTTCCTCTTAAAAGTAGTTGTTCAAGTTACATAAATAAAGCATACAAAGTGGACATTTAAACTGTGAGAGTGCAAACAGTTCTGTTCACCCATCCAACAAAAACTTAGGAACATGGTTATTGATCTTACACACTTAAACATACATGCAGTTATATCTATTAGAATACTTTCATTTCCTCTCTTTTTACAATAACTATAATCAATTTTCTGAACTGTTTAGAAGTTCTACACATACATGAGTCTCTGCATGTATACCTATCTTATTAGAGGGAAAGACAAATCAAACAAGACAACAAAATGAATTCCTGGAAAAACATGAAATGAAAAAGACATATAAAACCACAATACTAGGTGATCTACAGTAGTTACCATGATGTCTCTTGTTATTTTCAATAGAACTGTCTATGTTAGAAGGCATAGCAATACATAGCAATATTAATGAAAACAAAACATTGGAGACATTATAGGACTTCAAAAGCAGTTAATAATCAAACCAGAATGGGTATCCTATTGAATCTTGTTATTTTCAGAGTAGTTGTCTCTACTCTCTGACTTGATACTATCAAGCATACCAGATTCAAATAAAATCAGTCAAGACAAAACAGCGATCTAACAAACCAGATTCAAATAAGATCAGTCATAGTAAGACAGTCTAAGTAATACAGGGCTTCAGTTTAAGTTAATAGCAAATTAAGAACAATTACCATAGTATATGGCTTTTAAATCCTGATACACTATTAACAATGTCCTCTGCCTCCCTTTTTTAGACAGTTCCTCCCCTTTCACTTTCTCAGGGTGCTTTGTATATTTCAGGTTCCACTAATTCCTTTAGCTTTTAGATTAGGGGGGCAACCTGCTATATATCTAACTGTTTCTGAAACTTTTTACCCCTGAGCTTGATCGTGAGCTGTATTCCTTTACTTACTAAAGCCTCAAGGTTTTCCTTCCATATAGCTGGGTAGTTCTCCACTGCACAAAAGCATCATGGGTTTCCAACCTATCTGCAGCTGCTGGATGAAATGTCCCTATTTCTCTCTGGTTCCCTGTCACACAGAGCATTGTTTTCTCACCTTTGATTTTAGTTCATTAACCCTATTTCAGGTTGACTGTATTTCCTATTCAGAGCATCTCGATGGACTCCATCTCCTGATCTACTTTGCCTGTGTTTCTTTTTTGCTAGTGTGTCCAGGCCATCTGTGTCAGAGATTATAGCCAATCTTCTCTGCCTCATCTCTGCTATGCTATTTTTCTGTCATTGCTATTTATTTTTCTCCTTCATTCCACTGTCTGCCCCATTCATTAAGGCCTTTCTGCCATTGTTCCTGGAATCCTGATGATTTTCTTCTCTCTCTCTAGATTGTCCTTCCTTATTTTTTGTAGGGTTGGATTGGTGGTCATGAACTCCCCCATTTCCTCTTTGTCATGGAAACATCTTGTTTCTCCATTAATTTTGAGTGACAGTTTTACAGGGTATATCAATCTGGGTTGGACATTATTTTCTTTCAGGGTTTTAGAATACTTCACTACAAGCTCTTCTTGATTTGATAGTTGTGTGAAGAAGTCTGTTGTGATTTTGATGGGTTTTAGTTTATAGATGATCTGTTTCTTTTCTCTGACCACTTTTACTATTCTGTTCTTGTGATGAATTTCTGGGATTTTGATTCTTATACATCTGGGTGTAGATCTGTTTTGGTTGTAGCTGGCTGGAGTTCTATATACCTCATATATCTGAATATCATTTCCTTTTCCTATGCTTGGGAAGTTTTCCTTAATTATTTCTGTGAATAGTCTTTTTATTTTATTTGTGTTTGCCCCTGCTTCTTGGCTTATGTTTTTTATTCTTAAGTTATAGATCCTCTTGTCATCTTCTAGCCTTTGTATTGTTACTTCTTGTTTCCTAATTATTTTTAAGAGATCTTTCACGATCACACATCGCAAAACTATCTTGAAGTTTTGAAAGTTTATCTTTAGTTTCTGTCAAGAAATTTTGCCAGCTTTCAATGGAGTTTTTAATTTCCTGGTATTCTCTTTGGATCTGTTTCTTGTATTCTAGATTTTGTTTATATTCTTCATCAAAGGTTTCTCTCCTTTTTCTGGGTTCCTCCATTCTTCCATCTCTGTCTTCTTGAGAAGTGCTTAGCATTGCTTTTATTAATCTTCTTGTATCTTGCTTCACTTGATTTAGAATTTCAGAGTTAAGTTCATCAATGAGGTCACAGAAGTATTTCTTTATTTCCGTTGAGGCTGTGTCCAATACTGCATGTTTACTGCCCTTGATCTTTTCTGTATTTACCTCTCCTGGACTTATTTTCCCTGATTCAGAGGCTGGAGACTTTGTCTTTTTTCTTTCTCTTGTCATGTTTCTGGTTTATTTCAGACAGGTGTATGGTGGAGGTTTCAGGTCCTTTCCGTATTAATTATGGTTTTTTCTGAAGTTTACTGCCTAGGGCATTGCTGCCCTTTCCAGTTTGCTGTTGATCTGTGAGGTGCATGCAGGGGTGAGGTGGGCTGGCCCCTCTCCTCTGAGCCAGTCAACCAGTGAGTGCCTGCAGCAAATTAGTCTGTGCCCTGCATATGTCACAGGCTCAGGACAGTTTCATCCCTGGCTATTGGGTCACGACCAGGGCGTAGCCCGTACAAGCAGATACCAAGCTGATCCAAACTTTGGGCCAGGAGCAGCCGACTCATGCCACTGCAGTTGCTGGTTCAAGCCTGTCCTGCCCAACTGCAATATGTTATGCAGCCAGTCCCCCTCTCTGTGGGACCCAGTTCCCAGCTCTCACCATGGATACGTCAGTGCAGCTCGCCTCGCTGGTTATGCTTTCTGTTGCAGTCCCTCATCCTGCAAAGGGTCTTGGGCTCACCAACCCCCACTCTTGACAGGACAAGAATCCCAGCTCAACCATGAGTTGTCTGACTCTAAGATATGCCCAGCACAGAGTAGGACTGGGTCCGACAGGAGCGTGCCCAGCTCCAGCCCTCTGTCCACGCCCCCCCCACTTTTTTCCCTTTCTTTCTTTTATTTCCTTTTTCTTTTTCATCAGTTTCTTCCTGGGTTGTGAGAATTCCTCTCCTTTTGTCGGTCTTCTCCATGGTGTTAAATTCTAGCATCTGAGTTGTTTTCCTCAGAGAGGCTCTCTGCTGTGCTACCTATCAATCCACCATCTTTTTCATTCCCTCTAGGTAGTGGTTATACATTGTCTACAAACTAGGCTATCTCCAGACACATCACATTTTCTTACTATGTTACCTGAAAAGTAAAGTACCTTTGGACACACCTATAAAACATTTTGAATAAAAGTTACAGCAAACTAACCAAGTATGTTCAACTAATTTGCCTGAATAGACAGAAACAGTCATCAAAATGAATGGTGGTGATGAATGCAGATTACGTATGTGCTTAGTAACACTGTATTATCTACTTCGAGTACTTAAATTGATGAATTTTATGTGTTTTATCATAGTAAAAAATTTTTTGACAAGAATGCAAAGATCTCCCAAAAGAATATATGTGTTATAAATGGGCTATCATCCACTGCTGTGATACCTGTCTTATCTCATTTTGTTAATGACTTGCTGACATTTTAGGCTGCATATTTTATTCTCATTCTTCTCTCTCTATTTCTCTCTTTTTCTTTCACTCTCTTTCTCTTTCATTATCTTTCTTTCTCATATAGGTAAAGAAATTTAAACTACTGCCAAATTCTATGCCAATCTTAAATGATGCTCAAATACTGTCATAGTCCATTTTTTTGTTGCTATGACAAGAATGCTACTAATTGAGTAATTTATACAGAAAAATATATGCTCACAGTTCTGGAAGATAAATCCATTGTCTCCATTTATATCAACCATGGAAAAAGATAGAAAGGCAACAAACTAAAAGACAAAGAATGAAAGAAGTTTTTTTTTTTTAATCACACCTCAAGAAAGAAGACATAAAATTGCTTCAGGAAGCGGTGAAAATTAAAGGATAACTGAATTTGAAGCAAAGAGGATGGTAATTAATGCCAATGTGTCTTTACTGTAATATACTTTAAATACTCATTATATCACATCTTGTATTAAACAAAGAACATTTCAAATACATTTTGTATACCAGAGAGAAAAATAATACTCATGATAATAGGAAATTTTTCACAATTAGCCTGTACAAATTTGTTAGAGGAAGCTGATCAAGAGGGGTTAAATACAGTTAGATAGCACTGCAGTTATTTAAAAACATGGCACTGATAAATACAGTATATTTTATTTATCCTATACCATTTTGTAAAAGGAAAACCAGTCCCTGGGGTAGTTTCAAATTGAAATAAAAAAAGGTATTAAATTTTAATTTGATTATTTTGTTTGAAGTAAACTTCACATGCAGTGTAGGTAGGTTGTTGCCCAACCACATAAATACATGCATACACACACACACACACACACACACACACTACTTATAATGGGATTTATCACTTTTTTCTGATGTTATTTTTTATTATGAAACAATTTTCATGGGGACAATGTGGCAAAATGCTGATTTGGGGTTTTTGTTTTTACCTTTGTTGAAGTGGCAATGAAGTTTCTTCATGATTGTACTTGCTGGGTATGATGGTGAATACCTGTAATCCCAGTACTCCAGTATTTGGAAAGCTGAGGCAAGAGGATCACCGTGAATTTGATGCCATCCTGGACTACACAGTGAGTTCAAGGCCAGGCTAAACTACAGAGCTAGACCCTGTCTCAAACAAAAAAGAAAAGAGAAGAGAAGAGAAGAGAAGAGAAGAGAAGAGAAAATAAAAAAATCTCACAATTAAGTGAGACAAAGTGTCAAAGAGGTACACTGCAAGTAAGAGTTCTAGAATATTAATAGAGTGTGGAAAGACACATGGCCATTTTTAATAAATCCACCTGCTATCTTAGAGAGACATAGGTTTGATTTTACTTAAGGTCATGAGCAGCCCTCAGAGGACATGTAAGCAGGTTAAGAGTATTTCTGGAAAACACATGAGGTCCTAGAGGACACATCAAAAAGTTACAAGCAATTCTCAGACAACACTTCTGCAAGTCAAAGACAAAGGTGCCATATCTCTGACCCATCCCCTAAAAGGCTTGCCAAAATGACACTATTTTAAGGGCTGATAATATAGCTCAGTGGTATAATTAATTGCCTGCCTGGCAAGTGCAAGGTCCTGAGTTCGATTCCTGGTACAAAAAAAAACATTATTTTTTTTAGGAGCCAGTTACACCATAAGAGATAACTTTTCTGTTCTACTTATATCAAGAGGTCCCTTTCAGGTTGATAAGGAAACCAGCTTAGAATGGTAAGGTCACATCCCTAATTTCCTGCTTAACTGGTGCTGAAATCCAGGAGCAGGAGATGAACAGGGGCTCTTTTGCAACCTAGGAAACAATGGGTGGCAGCAGTTCATCCTGTGTTTACTCTTACACCCTGAGAGCCTCTTGTTTCTTGTCTTATTTACCCTCAGTCCCAAAGCCTCAAAAGCTCTCTGAAGCAGGACACCAACAGTCTTCCCTAGATATAATTTGTAAACTTTGGAGAGCCATCAAAACCCTGGGAGACAATTTTTGAGCCTCAATCTCCCAACTGACTAACTGACACTCCCTCCTTTTGCCAAACCATCCCTGTTCACAAACTCTAGTCCAGGGACAAACCTGCCATACCTCAAACCAGACTTCCACCACAGGCTGCTAAACCATTGCCATTCCTGAGAAGGTAAGATTCAAGCACAATTGACTTTCTTGACTTTCTGGGAGGGTAAGGTTCCAGCACAATCAACTTTATTGACTCCCAGAGAAAGCGGAACCCCCTTTCCTCTTTTCCTTAAAAATACTTTTTCTTTTCTCCTCATTCTGCATTTGAGCATACCACTAAAGGAGGATAGATGCCCTGCACTCTCACTGGGAAGACATACCCCTTTAGCATGCAAGACAATCTTTTCTACCTCTTAGAGCTTATGACTCCAGTTTGGAGGTTTATCACAGGGAGATGTCCATGTGACCTGTTTCCTGAACCCAGCCACTTTCTTACCCTCTTGTAATGTGCCATTCTACCTCTTACATCAGGAGATACTCCTCTTAGCTGTTTCCTGCATCCTTCCAAATTGGGATTGAAAGAGGATATTAAATCCAAAAATTGATTGATCTTTTACTGCATTTTCATGTGGCCCCAGTACAGACTTAAAAATGAGTCACACTGGCCAGATGAGTATACTTTCAATTTCTAAATTTGAAGAGTTGCTAACTTTCTCCAGGTAAATAGCAAATGGTCAGGGGTTGCCTATGTCCAAGCCTTTTTTATACCCTATGAGCAAACTTCTTTTTGTCTCTCTCCTACCTCCAAATTCTTCTCTAAACAAAAATCTCCTGCCCACACATCTGACCTATCATGCCTTTGTTCCATCTATTAGCTATTGATGAATTCATTTCAGTTAACAACACCCATTGTACTACCTCCCACTTGAACAAGCTCAGTGAGGCCCACAACTCTCCCAATCATCAGCCCTTTCCTCCTCTGAATATTCCCCTGCTTCCCCAACTTCCAGCTCACACCTGCATAGCAATTGTATTACCTGTGGAAATCCGAGTGACGGAACAAAAACTTGCCCTAATCCCACATCTTCTACACAACTGTTTCCTAACTTCAGACAACAGAGTTACTGGAAAATGGATTATCCTCTAGGGAAGTCAACCCCTCCTCTCAGTTCTCTTCCCTCCAGAGGACCAGACACATCTGAAGAAGACATCCCTAGGCCTCCACCATCATGACAGCAACACATCTATGGTAATAATGGTGGTGGCTGGAAAAAAGGTTTCCATTCTGGTTGAAATGGGAGCCAATCTCTCGGTTTGTACTGGACCTTTGGCCCTCTCCCCTATTTAGGTTGTTGAAATGAAGAGCCTATCAGAAACACCAGTCAAGACCCCACCCCGTTAGACTGTTCTTTAGGCCACATAACTTTCACTCACTCTTTCTTTTAAATCTCCTACTGCCCCACAACCATTTTGGAAAAAGATATTTTCCACCCGGTGGGGGCATCCACATACTCTCACTTTCTTCTGAGCCCTTTCTTTTCCTACCAGTCTGATCCCTAATGAGATCCTCTCCTCTTAGATAATTCAGCTCAGCAAGTCACAAGCTGATTCTGTAGTTTGGGACACAAAAACACTTTCCACCACCTTGTACCACCAACTCCTCAAAATAGCCCTGAGGGCCCCTACTCCAACTGTCACAGTCAAGCAATACCCCCACAATCCCGGACAATCATTTTGACCTTCAGCCCATTATTAACCAGCTTCTTAAAGTCAAAATATTCATCTCTCCCCACTCTCCCCACAACACTTCCACACTTCCTATAGGGAAACTTAATGGATCCTTCTGATTAGTCCAACATTTCTGAAACACGAAATAATCTGTTGTTCCCACTCACACTATGGTCTACAATCCCTACACTTACCTCTCTTTTAGCCCTCAGTATTCAATACTTTACCATTTTAGACCTCAAAGTGCCTTCTTTGCTATTCCCCTCAGTCCTGATTCTCAAGAATTTTTTACCTTTAAATGAAAAGACATCATACCTCTGTTAACACAACAACCCATATGGATAGCTCTTTCCCAGAGATTTTGGAGTAACCTCAATTTTTGGGGGGCCAAGAATTACAAAAGGATTTCTGGTTGATGGACCTTGGACCTGCTCCAATATGTCAATGAACTTTTGCTTTGCAGCCCCTCAAAAATGACTGAATACCGCATTATCTCCCTTCTTAGATTCTTAGAGGAAAAAAGATACCATGTCTCATAAAACACAGCCCATCTGGTATGACAAGAAGTCATTTTACTTATCCTTTTCTTTACCCTACCACTGGCTGCGTATCTCTTTCCTAAAAAGAGATTTTTAACAATTTTCCTGTCCTCAACACAAAAAGAGATCTCTTTCCCTTCCTGGAGTTCCTTAGGTACTTTAGACTTTGGATCCCAAATTTCTCACTCATTGCAAAACTACTCTATGCAGTTTCTCATGGACATCCATGAGAAAAATTAGAAGAAATATATTGTTTCCATTTCCTTTTGGGCTCTCAAGAGGGCACTCCTTCAGTCTCCTGTTTTGACTGTACCCCATCCTAACAAACTTTATTTCTAACCTGAAATAAGGAACAAACACTAGGGCTATTTGAACAGATAGCCTGAGACTCCATCCAGCCTCCTGCCTTTTTATGCAAACACCTGGACCCTGAGGCCCAAAAGATTAGTTACTCTCCACAAGCCCCTACATGTGCACTCTTCACAAAAATTTTCCAGCTTTCTCAGCCACAGTGCTTTAATCCTTCACTCTCCAGCCTAAGTCAAAGTCCTACACTTTCATCTCTTAATCAGCTCAGCTGCCTTAAACCCTGCTAACCTTCTCTCAATAGTGACTCCCCAGATTCCAGCCCCCAAAATAAGTGCAGTGAGCTCCTTAATTTTACTCTCAAATGCTTCAAACATATAACCTTGGAATATACTCCAGGTTTCTCAATAGGTTTATTTCTTGGAATCACTTCAAAGACCATGCCTTCTCTCAGCAGGATATGACAGCATTGAAGACTATCATGATAGCCAATCCTCAAATCTTCCCTGGGAAGTAATTGAGAGGAATGCTTTTGCAGGTACCTGGCTACATCTCCTTCCAGGGTAGTCTAAATACTATCACATCTGAATATCGACAGGAAAGGGGAAAGGACCCACAAAAGACAATCCCCTAGCCCACGGAAGTGCCCCAAAATGCAACACCTCAATGCATCAGATGGCAGAGTGCCCCAAAATCCATCACCTCAATGAATCAGATGACAGAGTCTTCCTAAGCCAAAAATTCACTGCTCTTAGCCTGGAAGATACTGCAGTATTACAACCAGCCTTTTCCACTTGACAGCTACAACTTATAGCTCCTCTTTCTATATATGGGGCAAATTCTAGACAGTTTGACTTTTACTTTCTAACATCCCCAAACCTCCCTCCTCCTATCACAATTTGAACTCAACCAAAGAATGCCTTTCCCTAAAAATCAGCATCTACTTGAAGTGTGGAAACAAGTCATATATGTGCCTACCTACCAACCAGACAGGAACCTGTACATTTAGGCTTCCTCACTCCCACCCTTTCCTTAGCAACAGCATATTTACCCATTCTTGCCTTCCCCAATAACCCATGTCAGGGCATAAAGCACCACATAGCTGCTTCCCTTAATGGCCACAATGGACTAATCACAGGAACTGGAATGAGATTGGGGCCCTATGGGTCTCTCTTTCTGAGTTTACCAGGCTGTCAGAAGAAAGCATCCAGGGACTCAAAGAAGTCTCTCACCAACTGGAACATTTGCAAGATCCAGTGGACTCCCTGGCCTCTGGCATTATCCAAAAGCCAGGAGGCCTTAATCCCTTGATGGCTTCATGGGGTAGCATGTGAGTTTTACTCCAAGAACAATGCTGCTATTATATCAAGAAATCCGGTCTGAACAGAGACAGCATTGTGAAGGAGCTTTTGAACTTCTTGAAAGCTCTTCAATGATCTGTTTCCTTTTCCTCTTCAGTAGCTTCTACCCCTCTTGACACCCTTAATGCTTATTACTCTTTTCCTTCTTTTTCTTCTATGTATAATTACTCTAAAGATTTTCTTTCAGGAATGAATGCCCATCTCCCAGGCAACTACTCAAGAACACCTCCAGCCTTCCTCTTCCACAACATCAAAAACAAAAGAAAACCTTTGCCTCCCCTCTAACCTTGCAGGAAATAGCCAAGAAAAAAAACCAATTATCTCTTTTCCTATGTCGTTTTAGCACTGAATGATAGAATTCAGACAGGCACATTGATAATTTGAATGAGTCTGCTCCTCTAAATTAAGAGAAATTTTGCTTCCATTTTATTTAAGCCCTTACCTGTTCAGTCATTTAAATAGAAGATAACAAGAACTATATATTTTTGTTATTTTTTGTAAAATAAAAATAAATATAGAAACAACAGTTTTATCAAATTTATTCAATACAAGGATCAGCTGGTTGAAATGGCACCCACCTGAGTGATGCTCAGGATAGTATATAAACTTGCTGTCTGAGTGGAGCTAGAGTTAAACTGTTAAGTAGGTAAGGTCAGGAGCAGTCCCAAGAGGACAGATCAGCAAGTTAGGAGTTTTTCCTGGAGAATACATCCCCAATCCAAAAAGCCTGTTGCTTCTGAGATTCACTCCCTCAAAAGCCTGCTGAGTTGGGCTGCTAGTGAGAGCCTGTAATCTCAACATTTGGGAGGCTGAAACAGGAAGATTGTGTGAGTTCAAAGAAGATGTGGGCTACTTAGTGAATTGAAATCCAGGCTCGACTGCAAAATGAGAGCCTGTCTTTAAAAAACCACCACCATAAAAAAATCTCTGAAAGAACCTTATTAAAAAATATCCTCTTAACCTGTAAGAGACAATTTCCCTGTTCTGCTGCCACAGATAAGTCACTCTGAGGTTTATCAGACAACACGCTTGTACTGTTGAGTTTGTGTCCCTTCTTTCCCACTGACTAATAACAATCAGCCTGGGAAACTTCTTTAGGTACAGAGATTCTGTTCTCAAGTATCAGATGTTTTTACCCAGGCCTAAAAGAACAGATGGTGTATAGCTGTCAACAGCTGCCTTTTTTGTAATTCTCTAAAATTTTCAGCATCTATCTATTAAATGAAAAGAATTTTCCTAAAGGTCAAGGCAAAAAGGAAACAGATTTATGGCATTAAAACTTAGTTTAAATGTTTTAAAATAATAAAAAGTGGTTTGTGTTCTCAAATAAGCTATATCCTTCTAATATTTATTTCGCTTCCTTCTCTTGCCTCCTACAATAAATATTTATTCTTGTGTCAGTCCTACACTAGTTGCTGGAGATTCAAAAGTGCATTAAATACACTTTGCTCTTTGGAACTTCACAGTTTATTAGAGGAGATAATTATGAAAATAAACATCTATAATACCGTATACTACATTTTATAGTAGCAGGCAACACTGTTTAGTGCTGGTGCAAAGACAGAATGGTTAGCTATGTGTGGGCTGCCAAAGCCCTCCTAAACCTGAAATTTGTGAAATGAGTCTTCAGGAAAATAGAAATGAGTTAAGTTTGTTTTGGGGAGTGATAAAACTTTGGTCAGAAATATAGCATGTTCAAAGGTACAGAGACCTACGCAACACAGCCTACTTGGGAGTTTATGATCATTCTAATATTATTTTAGAGAAACACAAAAGGAAAGACACAGGTGTCCCTGGCATGGGTAAGATCAGGAGATTGCAAAAAATAGTTAGCAAAAAGGTTTTCAAAGGCAGCCACTGTCAACATAAGAGGGGAATAATTAATACATAAAAAGATTACTTAATGATGCTCCAAGGGTGAAACTGAGGTCTTTTGAAACCTTCCTTTAATACTATTAACAATAGACACAGCTGTGTCATTTTCTTTAGCTGCACTCAGTCACTATAAGAGAAACACTTAGTACCCTAATTTGGAGAATAAAAACATTAGAAATTAAAAATGAATCTTAATTAGAATTATACACCAAATATAGCTTGTCACATAATAATCCCAAAAATATATCTTTAAGACACCTCACCATCCTGTTTAATCTTTCTCACACAAGACACATTTAAAAAATTTCTGTTGGATGAATTTATTTACAGATGAAGGAACTGATGCACAGAGTACATGGTTTTCCGAAGACAGTACAAATAATTTCTGGTATAGAATATAAGTCCAATTATGCATACCAGAGGTTGCTGCTTCTGTGGGGCACTATTTAGTTTTATTTCAGGAAAGATAACAAATCTTTTTAAAACATAATATATTTTCAACATAAAACATATCAAAGAGCATAAAAATAGAATTAATAGAGAGATTGCAAGATGGCCGACTGAGTGGCGGCACTATAAGAGAGCTTCTCTGAGGAAAAAAAAAATAACAACTCAGATGCTGGAATCTGGCAACATGGAGAAAGCCAGACAAAAGAAGAGGAATTCCCACAACCAAGGAAGAAACTGAGGAAAAAGAAAAAGAAAGAAGAAAGAAGAAAAAGAAGCACGGACAGAGGGCTGGAGCTTGGCAAGCCCTGATCACGGTACTGGCACGTCTTAAAGTCAGGTGACTCACAATCGAGCTGAGATCGCAGCCCTGCCAAGAGTGGGGGTTGGTGAGCTCCAGACGCTCGGCTGGAGGAGGCACTGAGACGGGGAGTGGAAACAGCCAGTCGAGCAGCGTGAACTTTGGTGAGTGACAGGAACTGGAATCCCCATACTGGGAGGACTGGCTGGGCGACATTTTGGAGTTGGGCAGCAACATTTTGGAGTTGGGCAGGGGCAGCTTGAATCAAAACCCGAGGTGGCTTCTGCTGATGACTCCTAGTCCAAAGCAGATTGGTGGGATTTGCTCGGGCATGGCCACGCCCCTGGTTGAAACCCAATAGCCAGGGATGAGGCTTTCCTGGGCCAGTGGCATCCCCAGGGAACACACAAACCTGTTGAAGCATTAACTAGTTGACTGGTGTAGGGGGAGGAGCCAGCTCTCAGCTTGCAACTGGCAGATCCGCTGCAGACTGAGTGGTGGTACTTCCCTAGCAAGTGTGCTGCAGAAAAACTGTAAGCAATAGGAAAGGCCCAGAGACTTCTACCACCCACCTGTCTGAAGAGGGCCAGAAACATGACAAGACAGAGAAAGAGCAAAAAGTCCCCAACTGCAGAACCAGGGAAAGTGAATCCAACAGAGGTAAATGCAGAGGAGGTTGAGAGCAGCAAACCTGTAATGTCAGAGACAGCCTCATCGGAAATAAAGAAATACATCCGTGACCTCATCGTTGAATTTAAATCTGAAATTCTAACTCAGGTGAAGCAAGATATAAGAAGACTAATAAAACAAGTCCTGGGTAATCCTCAAGTAGACACAAATGAAAGAATAGAGGAACAAAGAGAAAGGAGAGAAGCCTTTGATGAAGAATATAAACAAAACCTAGAATATATGAAACAGATCCAAAGAGAATATCAGCAAATGAAAAACTCCATTGAAAGCTGGCAAAACCTTTTAACAGAAACTAAAGACAAACTTTCAAAACTTGAAGATAGATTTTCAAAGTATGATCATGAAAGGAAGGATCTCTTAAAAATAACAAGGAACCAGGAAGCAACGATACAAAGGCTAGAAGATGACAAGAGGATTTATAACCTAAGAATAAAATATGTGAATGAAGATGCAGCCATAAATACAAATGAAATAAAAAGTCTATTCACAGAAATAATTAAGGAAAACTTCCCAAACATAGGTAATGGAAGTGAAGTTCAG
>PVLA01003550.1:0-49657 GCA_004027455.1 Hydrochoerus hydrochaeris | reverse complement strand
AACTCCATCCAGCTACAACCCAAACAGATCTACACCCAGACATATAATAATCAGGATCCAAGAAGTCCATCACAAGAACAGAATATTAAAAGCAGTCAGAGAAAAGAAACAGATTACCTATAAAGGAAAACTCATCAAAATCACAGCAGACTTCTCCATGCAAACTATCAAATCAAAAAGAGCTTGGAGTGAAATCTTCCAAGACCTGAAAGAAAATAACCTCCAACCCAGAATGAAGTACCCTGCAAAACTGTCTCTCAAAATTAATGGAGAGAGAAGATATTTCCATGACAAAGAGGAACTGGGGGAGTTTGTGACCACCAATCCAAAGAATACTGAAGGACATTCTAGAGAGAGAGAAGAAAAATCACCAGGGTTCCAGGAATAATGGCAGAAAGGCCTCAAAGAAAGGGGCAGACAGTGGAATGAAGGAGAAAAGTAAACAAATAACAACAGAAAAATAGCATGGCAGAGATAAAACAGAGAAGATTGGTTATATCACTGTTTTATCTTGACTGATTTTATTTGAATCTGGTATGCTTGAGAGTGTCGAGTCTAAGAGTAGGGGCAACTATTCTGAAGATGACAGGATTCAATAATATACCCATTCTGGTTTGATTGTTAACTGCCTTTGAAGTCCTATAATGTCTCCAATGTTTAGACTTTATTAATAATGTAAAGCAATGCTAAGTTTATATTATATTGGACGATACAGACAATTTTATTGAAAATAACTAGAGACATCATAGTGACTACCGCAGATCACCTAATGTGTTTTTGTATGTTCTTTTCATTTCGTGTTTCTCTAGGAATTTGTATTGCTGGCTTGTTTTGATTTGTTTCTCCCTCTAATACAGAAAGGCTAGGTATATGTGTAGAGACTTATACATGTGTATAACTTCTAAGTAGTTTATGAGAATGGATTATATTTATTGTAAAGAAATAAAAAGGAAAAGAGAGTATTCTAAAGGATATAACTGCATGTATGTTTGAGTGTGTGGAATTAATAACCATGTTGCTAAACTTTTAATTGGATGGATGAGCAAAACTGACTGTAGTCTCACTGTTTGGATGTCCACTTTGTGGACTTTAGTTTTGTAACTTGAACAACTTTATCTAAGAGGAAAGTATTTAATTATCAACTAGTGATATTTACTGGTTACTATTTTTGTTTGTTCTTTGTTTTGTTTTTGAGATTTTGTATTGTTTCTACCCTCTTTCTATTTCAAAGTTTTTTCTTTAAATACAACAATTTAAAAAAAAACAATAGGAGGAAAAGAAAGTACTCTAAAAGAGATAAATGTATGTATACTTAAGTGTGTAGGATTGATTACCATTTTACTAGGTTTTTGTTGGATTGGTGAACAGAACTGTTTGCAGCCTCACTGTTTGAATGTCCACTTTGTATGCTTTAATTTTGTAACTAGAACAACTATATCCAAGAAGACAATATGTAATGTATCAAATATTGATTTCTTACTGCTTAATTTTTTTTGAAATTCTGTATTGTTCCTACCCTTTATTCTGTTTTGCTTCCCCCCTCTTTAAATAAAATTTAAAAAAAATAGAATAGTGAAAAGGAAATGGATATCACTGCTACATCCTCATTTTCAATGTAATACAAAAAGAAAGCTGATAAATATGAATTCAATGTTATTCATATTGATAATTTACAAAACTAGTGCTTTAAAAAAAGAAAAAGTGTTTCTTTTTTTTTCTAGCCCTCTTGTTTAGCTAATCAACTTCTACTTTGCCTCCTGCTAGTAAAAATGCAGTTCATTTTTAGAGATGAAGATTATAGTAATGAGTATAATATTTGATATAGAACTTATGACAGCTATCAAGCCAAACTCCTCTATCTTCTTACGATTTTTGTCCCACATCAGGGAAAACTGATTAAATGGCTGAGCACTCATGAGTCCTTGGTGTTAACTTTAAGTTCAAATCATGCAAGCCACAGCCAGCATAGGAAAAATTACCTTGGCCTCACTACCTAACCACAAAAATAACAAAAGTTACTCATCCCTACTTTTCTCATGTCATTTCAAAATGATTTGGAAGTTTTCTTGCTTTCTCACTGCTTGGACAAAATACCCATTACCCACAAGTTAAAGGAGGAAAGGTTTGTGTTAGCTAACAGTTTGTAGAAGTTTCAGTCCATAGTTGGATGGCTCTAAAACAAGGTGACCTGAAAGAGGGGCATTGCAGAGGATAAACAGTTCATAGCATGACAGGCATGAAGCAGTGTGCTCAAAGTAGTAGGGATGTATCTATCTATCTATCTATCTATCTATCTATCTATCTATCTATCTAATCTCTCCAGCCCATACCCACAGTGATCCACCTCTTCCCACCTCTTAGCATCACATCCAGCTATAAACCCATCAGTGGGGCCAGGAGTAGAGCCCAGTGGCATAAGCACCTGCCTGGCAAGTATGAGATCCTGAGTTCAATTCCTAGCACCATAAATAAATAAATAAATAAACCAATCAGTGCACTAATCTGGTATCACACATCCATGATCCAATATCACACACTCATGATCTAGCCATCTCATAAAAGCCTCACCTAGAAGCATATGACATTTAACAGTGACATCAATATATAAACCTAATATGAGCCATCCCTACTCACCCTCAAAATCTCATTATGTCAGTAATAAATTTTTACGTTTTCATTGTATGTGTTACATTACCAATCTCAATATCTAAACTATATTTTGAGTGGAGGAATCGATCCTATCCTGTTATGAGGCAGCTAAAAAGTAACTGGTTCCATGAGTAGAATTTAAAGGTGAAAACCGTTATTACTTATAGGTCTTTTTTCTCCTTTAGACTTACTGAGTGGCTGCTGTCTGCAAGCCAAAATGTACTTTGAACTGTGCTGCTGCCTATTGGTGGATGTGCAGTAAGTTGTGCTATGTTCTATTGTACTTGTTAATTTCTACTAAGCTTCTATCACAGATTTCACTTGAGTATTGGTGACTGATATTTAGAAACAGGAATATGAATTTCGAGCCTTCATGTACACAGCTCCTACATTATGCATATTATCTCAAGTAGCTATGACTGTTTCAGAATAAAGCTTACTCTTGAATCTAACATTAGCAGTGATGATGGCAGGCTTAGGGAGATTACCTTTACCCCATGAACATTGCTTCTATGTCTTAGGCATTTCCTCACATTCAGTAGAGTGCTCAAGGGAAAGGGTACATGCTGTACTATATATAAGCCCATTGTGTTGTTGGTTATGTGAAGAATAATCATGATGTAGTACACTGAAGTCCACATTTGCCTTTGTTCCTGCTTAAGCCACACATACAAAAAATCCTCTGGATCCTCAAGGTCACAGAGAAACAACCCTAATAGCCAGGGGCATAGGCCTTATATAAGTGGACCCTAAATTTTCCATCTGTTTTAAAGGTCCAAAGGAAGCCATTTTTTTTTCTAGACAACTTTAAAAATGACCAACAAAGACTATGGGTTCAAATTAGTGGTGTGGCTTATCGATATACCAAGCAGTTAAATCAAACCTGAGTTAAGCCAGGAGACCTCAAACTCAGTAAATAACAATCAACATAATGAGTCCTTTAATTTTGATCATACTGAATTGGGACTGTATGGCAGAAGAAACTTATACATATGAGCACAGTACAGAGAACTCTCTTCCTCTAAAATATACCCCAAACCATAAAAACAAAAGAAACCTTGATATGGAGTGAAGAAACAAAAACCAAAGCAGAAATTTATGATTTTATCACAATTAGAAGTATAAATTTTATACAACAAAATACTATTTTGTAGTGCCATTATACCTGGGGATGTCACTAATCACTAAATTTAAGCAAGACACCCTCTACCATATTCTTTTTTTTCCTCCCCGGCATTGGAATGGAACCCAGGACCTCATATACCCTTGTCAAGGGCTGACTCTTGAGTTCTGCCCAATGACTTACTTTTTTAAGTTGAGGAAAGTAGTACAAGTATTCTAATAAACAGAGCTTAAACAATTTCCTTCTGTAAAAGGAGACCAGCTCTGGAGCCTGGCCTTCTGATCCCATCAGCCATCCCCAGGGGTGCTAGGCACATGGTATAGCTTGATTTAAATGCTACAATTATGAAAAGTAATCCTGAGATAATTGAAGAGAACAGGGTGGGTGAACAGGCAGGATCACTGAGATGTTCAGGGACAGGTTTGCTTGAGGGTGCTGTGGCTAAATTTTTGCATGGTGAGAACTCCAGCTGCCACCGCCCCAATGAAGACAGGTCTTTAGAGAGAAGGAGCATTGATACTGAAAATGGGCCGAGTGCTGGGGATTTAGCTCAGTGGCATAAGCGCCTGCCTGCAAGTGTAAGGTTGTGAGATTGATCCCCGGTATCAAAATGAACAAATAAATAAGTTATTAAAAAAAAGAAAGTGGACTGATGCCCATGTGATACAGGGGAATGAAGCTCCCAACCTACCAGATGTCTGATACAAGCTTGTGTTCTCTAAAATTGAAGAATGAATTTTAGGAAAAACAGAGGTAAAGAGCAGAATGTATTTATTGAGAGAAACAAAACTTCTGAGAGACAGAAGGGTTCCCGAGTAGGTTGCCCCCTATACTATATTCTTAAAGGAGTTACCTGAAATCAAATTAAATCATAGGTATATCTTGTCTCAACAATCGCAATTATCTTGCCTAAATTCCTCTTCATCCTAGTAAAATATCCCATAATGATCATTGATGCTCTGACCCAAAGAGCAGTAAACTGAAGCAATATTAAATATTTTGCACTTACAATAAGCCTGATAAATGGTACTACATGGATCTGCTCCCATTCCATTGAAATTGTTTGTAACATACCTTAAAAAGATATACAAGAATTAAGATTCATTAGATAAAACCCATTGAAGGAATGGGCCACTACTCCTGCTAGCTTTTCCTTCAAAAGACTCATTTTGTCAGTACCTAAACCTGATAGAAATGAATGGCACTTAATAGTGGAGTACCACAAACTTAATCACATGATACTCCTGATTAAATTCCCATAGCCAATATTAAATTATATTAAAGTTACTGACTACATCTGTACAACAGTTGAAAAATAATTTGCTTTCAAAGACTTGGTTAACATTTGATTGTCTATTTGATTAGCCTGTCAGTTTTCCTTTACTTTTTTTTTTTAATAACTGGAATCAAACTCTACAATCTCGCAGTTGCCAGGTAGGCACTACGCCACTTGTTTGCTTTCACTTTGCAAAGGATAAAATATACCATACCTGGCTAGACATAGGATGCCTCAACATGTCTATTAACATAATAATTGCCAGCGTGATATTAATCATATTAGACTTTTTCCAAGAGCATGCTGAAACTATTACATATGTGAGTCTTACCATACAGGCTGGCTGGCCATACCGGAAAGGCCAAAGTATGATTTAGGGTGGGGGCTTTAAATCGTGCAGTTTGAGCCTGAGTTCAGCTACATGGACAAAAAAACCAATAATGTATTTGTCATCAAAATGCTAGATGGAAATAAGTCCTGAAGATAATAGAAGTTTCATGTTTGGAAAACTCTCCCCCATTGAGATGCTTCCTTTTACTGGATGTACTTTGTTTCCTTTCCCTGTAACAAATAATATACACTAAACATACAATATAAATACAATGAATATACAAATAAGAATAAGGTTAACAAAGTAAGTATAATTTTTTAACAAAGCTAAAATAAATTTCTAAGGTGAACACAGTTGATATCATTGGCTATACATTGTGATTTGGTATATTCTGTCAAGTCAGCAATGTGTGTCTGCATTAAGTTTCACAATTTACAAAGCCTCTTTACTATAAAACACTTTTATTCCCAATCTCATTTACTGCTCATGACATTTGTAAAGGAGTTATCCCCCCCTACAGGTCTATTTTACATTTGAGGAAGTATTGAGATACTAAGTGAATCATTCAAGGTTCCTAGAAGTACCAGACAGGAAAGCCAGGGGTTCTGATTCCAAAGTTCATATTCTTTATACCAACAAACTCAAGTCTTTTTGTACCCTTATTTTTCTCTCTTAACAATCTCTCTGGGAGCCAGGGGTTTAACTCAGCAGCCTAAGCACCTGCCTAGCAAGTGCGAGGTCATGAGTCCAATCCTTGGCACCAAAAATAAATAAATAAATAAATAAATAAATAAATAAATAAAAATTTAAAAAATTTCAAAATAAAAAAAAAACTCTCTGAATGTTCCCTGTTAGTGATCAAATGGCCAGTCACTTACAGCTTTGGTCCAATGTATGACAGGGACCTGTTATCTCATCTATGATAGTGTCCAACTTGGTAATGATTCCACGATTATCTAAAACACTTGAGGCTAGAAGTGTTTTTGGATTTTGTCACAATTTTGGAAAACTTGTATATATGTAATAAAATATGTTGGAGAGGTAACCCAAGTCTAAATGAGACATTTTAGAGGTGGGGCAAAATTCATTTCTGTGAAATTAATTTATATTTCATATACATCTTATATGGACAGCCCAGAAATAATTCTATATACTATTTTTAAAGTGCTTACATTCTAAGCATAACTTGTCATATGAAGTTAGATGTGGAATTTTCTACTTGTGGTGATCATGCTGGTATTCAAAAAATTTACGATGTTATATATTTGGATTGGGTATGCACAAATTTTGACTTGAAAATTTATAGCACTAGAAGTGGTGATTGGTTGACACACACACAATCTGGTCTAGGAAATAATTCTTCAATTTACTTTCTATGTTATTCTTAGAAGAATTGTGATAACTTAGGAAAAAGGCTAAGAAATCAAATTCTTCCTTTCTATTCACCAAAATTTGAAATTAAATAATTAATGTTTTTGAGACACAGTGGAGGTTTCTATTGTGTTCTCCTATAATCCATATCTCACCCAGTAGTAAGGAAAAAATTGAACCATAATAAATCTTGACAATATTATTCCAGACTACACTAACACATAGCACTTTTGTTTTGTCACTTCTTTTTTTTTTTTGGTACTGGGGATCAAACTCTGGCCTCGTGCTTGCCAGGCAGGCACTTATGCCACTGAGCTAAACACCAGCCCTCTTTTATCACTTCTGTCAACATTAATCTGTCCTATTTACTTTAGCTTTTACTCATATATGGCATCTTTTCTTACCAGTATACCCTATAATAGCTACTCAAAAAGACATATTACATTTTAAATTTTCCCTACTTAATAGATAAATTTTTTTCAGAATACTATGTATCAGGTTTTAATTCTCTCTCTCTTTGTCTCTCTCTCTGTCTCTCTCTCTCTCTCTCTCTATATATATATATATATATATATAGCTATATATATAATTTTTCCTTGTTTCCATTCATACCTGTACATCATTCATTACTCACTCATATTTCCAACTATGTTTACTCTTAATTGGTTGAGGTGCAGATGGCACATAACCACATAAGATCACTTGGTAAACATATACACACAATATAAAACTAAGTCATTTTGCTTTCATCACGACTAAACTGGACTTAACCAGAATTTAACTGTGTCCTTAACACAACCTATGAGTTGTGGTATACCCCTTAGGCCTCGCCTTGCAACACTTTCTACCTCTTCCTCTCTGTGTTCCAGTTATATGCTCCTTCCTACCTAAGGGCTACACACAGGCTATTCCCTCTGCTCAGAGCTCTTTCCTATCCCTTCTCTGTCTAGTTTACTCCTTTGGATCCTTGTCTAAGTATAAAGCTTCCTTCAAGGTCATGACTGAGTCAGGCCTCCATATCATAAGATCTCATAGACCATATTTCTCTTTGTAGCATATAACACAGTAGTGATTTCTAGTATTTATTGGTACTGATTACATTCACTGTTGAATTTTTCTCTCCTAATAAATTATTGTAAGGTAGTGTTCATTGTATTTTTTGCTTCTACACCATTGTATTGTCTGTGCATAACAGTGCCTTGTATACTTTAAGGACTCAACAAGTATTTGCTGGATGAATAAATATATACTGCTAACTAAATACAGTAGTCCTAGATATGTTGATAATCCCAGTATTACATACCCTCTCCTATTCTTAGAATGAGTTAAGTCTAGTCATTTAGGAAATAGTGTCACCACAGGTATATCCTAACATAAACAATACATGATCACTTTCTATTATATAAAAAAGCAAAACTGAAGCATACAGTGACTAGGTAAATTTGCCACAAGAGAACAGAGTGAAAACTCCACGTATGTTGAATATTTATCCAGTATTCCTTCTACTATCTTCAGAAAGGTAGGATGATAAACTAGAAAAAATTCCCAGGTTATCAACACAGGAAACCTGCCTATAAATTCTGCCTTCTTTACAACATAACAAATGCTAATTATTTAACTTCTCCAAGCCTAGTTATCTATAGCTATGTTGACAATAATACCAATAACATAGGGTATTTAGAAGATTTTATTAAGAGGAAAAAAAAGGCCCCAACAAAATAAATGGTGGATATGTTGTGACCTAAACCTCAGTTTGTTCATCTCAAAATTCAAATCTTTGCATAGTGAATCTTACTACATTGCAGTGTATTATATTATGTAACAAAGTCAAACTCTTGTACGTACCTGAGTAACTCCTTCTTAAGCACTATAGTTTTGGTAGTGAGCAAAAGCAGACATGGTACCTTTGATAAGGTATGTAGCTACTCTGACCCTCCAGAGGCAGAGAAAAACTAAATGTTCCTGAATTTCAAGGTTACTGAAACCCCTTCTAACCTTCTTATATCTCTATTTGATACAGAAGCAAATTTGACACATAAATTGGTCTGGAACATATCTCAGGGTAATTAAAGATGTTTTGGAAAGCATTTTTTTTGGTTTTCAGAAAGTATATTTAATATGTATTCCTTTTTCAAGGCATTCTTATTTGTTTACCCCACTATAAACATATTTACATTTTCCTTTAAATTTTGTTATTTTTACTACATATTTATCATACATATTGCTCATCATACATATGTTCATCATAGGGAATTTATACAGGAACATAAATTATCTTAATTCTTTTTAAAGGAATTGTAAACCATAAGCAGTTCCAGAACACAAAGCCTAGGTCACAGAGATGATGAGATTAAAAAGTTAGCAACCATGAGTACAAATATGGATCCAGGTTCTAATTCTAAAAGTGCTATCTTATGACCTTAGGTATATCAATAAATTGATCCTGGCTTTCTTCACTTACTAGGATAGTAATCCAAAAAACAACTATAATACCAATCCAGAAAGGTTCAATCACAGTATTGTAAAAAGGCTCTATAGACTATTTTAGATTTCTATGTCAATTTGGTACACATTTATTGCAAATTTTTACACAACTGTACATAGTGTTAATAATTACATAAGTATTTTGGCAACAGTTTTTTTTTTTTTTTTTTTTTTGTGCCGGGGATGAAACTCATGAACTCGCATTTGCCAAGTAGGTACTTATGCTGCTGAGCTAAACCCCTGGCCCCAGCAACAGGTTTTATTTAAATTATTTTCACACGATTCAGACCTTAGAAGTCCTAAGAGGTCATTTACTTACATGAAGATCACTCCTGCTAACCAATCATGCTGGAAGATTGCCTAATCTATTTGATGAGGTTTTTCCCAATAGAAAAATTGACTATCTTGGCTGACTGATCAAGCATTTAATAAATATTATTATTATTTCTTATGTGTAATCTAACACTCACAATTCAGTTTAAGCACATGTCTTTTAGCTTTGTTCTGGAGAGAAACGAAATAAGTTGGGATTCTCTTGTAATAATATTTCATAGATATATGCGATAATGATTTAAATTACAATCTCAGGCTTCTTATTAAAATACATATTTCCAATTCTGGACTTCTATGATCCTTTGAATTGTATATCACAATACAAACAACCAGAAATCTTATCCACTTTTTATCAAAGACATATTAAAGAGTAAATCACATCCTTTCTCAAATATAAACGAGGATGGTAGCAATTAAAAACAATTGAGACTCAGTGAAGTTAGGTCACATGCATGGTACAAGAACCATTTTTCTAAACAAGTTTTGACAAAAATGCCACCAATTGAATCACTGTTTTGAAATGCTAAAAAGAGAAGAAACATCACAATACAGAGAATGGTCACAGAAAGGATGGTATAGATACATCTGAGAAATCTAAGTGTGTGTATCAACCTTTCATAATTATTTTAGCCCCCAGAGAAAACTTTATTGGGTAGGGAGGGGAACAGGAATCAAACTCAGGACCTTGAGGCTGCCAAGCAGGTGCCTTACTTCTGAACTATATTCCTTAGCCCAGCCGTTAGAGCAATCTTAACATGGATTGGGGGGAGACTCCACAGTGAATACTGACTCTTCCCTTAGACAACTTAGGAATTTTGCTTTAAGTACAGGTGGTTGGTCCTCAATACTGTAGAATTTTCCATTTGTGGGCCTAATACTTGTCTGAAAGATACCATCATGCTCAGGGATAATAAAGAAACAATTTAAACAAATGTTGTCAGGTATGGGTTAAATGAAAGTCAAGAGCTTCTGATATTGCTGAAGTTTTTACCTTAGTACTTTATGGTTTTTCTGCATAATTTTCCTTTGATTTTAATTATTTTGGTGAAACTGAGAAAAGCAGAACATTGGCAAGTAGATGTTACAGTCTGACAATGACATTAAATTAACCCAATCTTTGTAGGCATAAAAACTGCCCTAATTATCTCTGGAGAAATTACTTGCTTAAGGAAATACTGCTGATTAGTTGCAACTCAGAGTATCCTCCTGACCCTAAATCCAATATATTTTTTATGGTCTTTTTCTTAGTATTTAAAAGTTATAAAAAGTTAAAAAATAAAGCAATGAATTATCTTCTACCAAACATCTAGAGAAACAAAATGTTGTCACAGTCAAATTATTATTGTGTACCTCTTCCCTGATTAACTTCCCATTTGATGTCAACATTTTAAAATCATCTTAGATTTCCTGTTTATCATTTTCATCCATTTCCACATAGTTATAAAGTATACATTTCTAGGAAGCATATAAAATTAAGCTGGTTTTAAAATTTAAGAAAACCAGACCATTGTGCACATGAATGAACATGTGCAAGCTCACACAAGGAATGATCAAAATTATAGTGAATGTTTAAATTACAATGAACTTATTACAATAAAAGACATATTGCCAAAAATGATGAACTGTTTATAAAGAGAGGAAAAGTACTGTGAGGAAAATTGGTGGCAATGCATCTATCACTGTAATCATTTTTAAATTTAAATATGCATCATAGTTTGTGATCACCTCTTGATCAAACATTTACAGCCATCATTGTGAAATAAAAATATTATGATTTTTTTCTCATCCATTTTATTCACCAGATCTTGAACCATGAGACTTCTAACTCTTCTTCAAAGTCAAAATGACTGTGAAAGGTAAATGTTTTGAATTGATTCAAGACATTGAATGACTAAAGGCACTCTTGAAAGAGGATTTCCAGAACTGCTTCAAAAAGTGGCAATAAAGAGAGTATGGTGGTGCACACCTGCAATCCTAGCACTTGGGAGGCTGAAGCAGAAAGATCATTGCAAATTCAAGATCAGCCTGGACTACAAAGTAAGGTCAAGGCCACCCTGAACGGCACAGTGAGACCTTGTCTCGAAAGACAACATTCCCCCGCAAAGTGACAAGAGTGATGGAAATAATTGTATTCTAAGGAGGAGTACTATAGCAGTCTGTCTGTAACTGCAATAAAATTTTTTAATTTAAAAACTCACTGTAGTTTTTAAATCACACCTCATATATCCTTGTGTTTTTGCTCAGCACTGTTCATGATACTTACTTGTCTATATTGATTTGTATAGCTCTAGCCCATTTGTTTCCTTTACTAGATAATATTCCAGTTTAAATATATTGCAATTTATTTATTCATTTCCTTCTGGAGATTTGCTTTCAATTTCTTGCTATGATAAACAACATGCTTTAAAAAACGTACATTCACGTGCATATCTTATGACATCATGAGAAACTCTAGGAATAAAAAGCTCTATTTCATAGGTCATATTTTTAAACTTAATAGATATTGTTATATTGTCCTCCAAAGTGGTTGCACCTATTTATACTCCTATTGGAAAATGTCTCAATGTTCTACTTTCTAGTAAAAAATTGGAACTGTCATATCTGGTGATATTTATAAACCTGACAGGAGTGAAATGTTAATTTTGTGGTATATCTTTGCACTTCCCTGATTATTACCCAGAATTCTAATCTTGTTATGTTTCTTTGTCACTTGTTTTTTCCATCCTGAGAAAAACTAAAACCATTTTTCTAAACCATTTTTCTAAAGAGTGTCTCTTTTTAAAAGTGATTTGAGAAGTTGTTTGTAGATTCTGAGTGACAAAACTGTAGCAGTTATATATGTTACAAATATTGCTTCTCAGTTTTGGGGTTGTCCTTTCAAACTTTAACTGTGCTCCTCAGTGAACAGAAAGTTAAAAATTTAATGTATCAAATTTATCAGCTTTTTAGGTTAGATGTGACGCTTGGTCTATTTGATTTTTTACTACAAAGTCATAAATACATTTATCCAAAATTTAAAAGATTTTTTAAAAGTTCTTTTTACTACACTATAGTTACCCATTTCAAAGAATGTACCATACACAAGAAATGTGTCCTTCATTCCATAGACATCAAGCCATGCTCTGGCAAGAAAGGAACAGATCGTAAATGTGGCTGAACAACTCCTTGGATCTAAATTGGAACTGTATGTGACTCCACAATATGTTCAGGTACATATTTCTTACATCAGCAAATGTGCAGAAGTTGCAGAAAACATGAAATTTTAGAAATCTGTTTAAGAGTAACTTCTCAAAAATGCTTTCCTTTTAAGAAGGCAAATGATTAGGTGCCTGAGGGTATAGTTCAGTGATAGAACACTTGTCAAGAATGTGCAAGGCTCAGGCTTTCATCATCTGCATGACAAAATAAAACAAAATCAAAACGCAATGTTCAGTATAGAATAATCCTATACAAACAAAACTTACTATCATAAAATGTAAAGAATTTGTCTAATAGTATTAGATTAAAAATTGGTGAGAAATAGATTAAGACGGTAACTATCACAACATAACATATATTTAGGTCACAGAATATAGACACTTTTCTCTTGCATAATATTTTCAGCTCTTGATCTCACACTCTTGCCTGGCTTAGATTATTAGTTTGTTTCATGACTGGAGATACACTTACTCCATTCATAGCTCTACAAGTTTTTAAAAATATATTATGTCATTTTGCATTATTATAATGACAGATTTGAGGCTGAGTACCTATAAAATAAACACATTTGTATCACTCACAATTTTGGAGACTGAAAATCTAAGATCAGGGAACTCTACTGATTTGGCCTCTAGTGAGGGTTCTATTGGCCAGGTCACATCTTAGTTGAAGCCATCATGATGGAAAAGGGAATGATCATGTGCTAAATAAAGAAACTAGAGACAAACTGAGATCTCAAGGATTAATCCCAACTGAGGAGGCAATCCCATGACCTGACAACTTTGTGCTAAATTCACCTCTGAAGGGTCCTATCAACTCTCAACATTCTTGTAAGGAAGGATCAAGGTTTCAACACTTGACATTTTGGGGAACAAATCACACCCAAACCATGGCAATTATCCATGATATTTCTTTTCTTTTCTTTTCTTTTTTTCTTTTCTTTTTTTTTTTTTTTTTGGGTACAAGGGATCGAACTCACGACTGCGCACTTGCAAGGCAGGTAAATCCCCAGCCCCTATGCCCTTATGATATCTTTTGATGTTTTGCAGCAATATTATAAAGCTCAACAAACCCTAAAGTAGTCTAGTTTTAAAAACTGCTCATGAGACATCACAGTATGCTTTAACAATTTACAGAAAATCATATGAAAGGGAAATACTTTCCAAGCTTAACAAATCAGTAATAAATAAAATACAGGTATTTTGGCTCAAAAATTTCCCTCCTGGAAATTTACCCCAAGGAAATACTTTAGGATGCACAAAGATTAGCTACAACTGTGTTTATTGCAACACTGTTTGAATCAGAAAACTTCTAGGAAATTCTGGTGTCTAGCAGGAAATGATTGTTAAATATATCATATTCATCTATTCTATAGATTATGTGGCCCACTTCTGAGTTCTAGAGTTCCATATCCCATCTTTGAACTCAAGAAATCTGCCTGAGTATCAAAGAGAGAGCTTCTGATTTTCATTTGTACGTGAACCCAATATTTATCTCAGCAAGTTACACCAAGTGCTATGAAGTTTTTCAAGCCACAAACCTAAAAGCCATCTTTGGCTTTTCTCTCTCAATATTCCAGCTAATGAATTACCTAGTCCTGTTGATTTTGCCTTCCAAATATCTACTACATATGAATGTAGTTTTCAGCCAACAGCCTACTATAATGTAACTATAGATTTTTTTGTGGTACGGGGGATTTAACTCATGATCTCATGCTTGCCACGCAGGTGCTTATACCACTGAGTTAATCCCCAGCCCTGTCAGCCTACTATAATAGCTTTCTCACTATCTCCTCACATTTATTGTACTCATTTAAATCATTCTCTATACTGTAGCTAGAGGGATCTTTTTGAATTCATAATTTCTGGTTTAACAAAAGATGTGCCATTGAGTTAATAGTATTGTACCAATGTCACGTTTACCATTTTGATAACTGTGCTGTAATTAAAGTTGTTGTAACAGGAGGAATGTGGTTTAAGGCCACACTAGAACTTTCATTACTATCTTTCATATTTCTTGTGATTTTAAATTATTTCCAAATAAAAATCTTAAATTAATTTCAATATGAAGTTTATCACAATAACTCCTATTTAAAGTCCTTTAATAGAGACCCGTCGCTATTACCTAAAGGTCAAAATCCTGTTGTAGAGTCTACCATACATTTCACACCTCATTCTTTAAACCACTCTTCTCCATGTTTCTTGTGCTTGCTATATAAGTTTTTTAGTACTTTGAATACAGCATGCTTTTTATGCTACACTTTCTGCTAACCACTGTTAAGTTTTCAGCACAATAAGAAAAAGATATAAAATTAAAAGTAGCCTTTATTCCGAGGATGTGGAGAGACACCAATGACTTTAGGCAGCCTGGCTTTCTCTGACCGGGGGCGGTGCTTAGGGTGGGCATTGGTGATGTGTGAGGAGCTGATTGGGACATATTTTGTGCCACTGGGGAAGGAAAATGGAAGTCGTCATAGGGAAGGAGGGATACTTGATCCCGCCTCCCACCGCTGTAATATCATGTAACTTATTCTAGGGCAAAATCATTTCAACCACAATCTTTCCTGTTTACTCCCTTCTTTACCTTTTAAACTACTATTCATTCTTCAGATGTCAACTCAAAAGCATTTCTACATAAAAGCCATTCCATAAATAAATTGTTCACTGAATAAATGCAGCAGGGCAAGTTGAAGCACTGAATTCCTTACCAAGCTATATTTAAAGATGTTTTAGGTTGAGGCAGGAGGATTGTTTAAAGTTTGAGATAAGCCTGGGCTACAAAACAGGCTCAAGGCCAGCCTGAACTGCATAGTGAGACCTTGTCTCAGAAAGACCAAAAAAAAAAAAAAGATGTTTTGGCAGAGGCTAATGGTTTCTCCATGCAGCACCCAATCTGCTCTTTGTACTGACCTTCTCTCTGCCTTTCCTTGGTGCTAAACCTCACCTAAAAATATAAGACACTAGATCTTACAACTTCCTTTCAGCTAGGGTATGGGCAAGTGATCCAATACAGACAAATGGCAGTTTGTCTTAAAGGTAGTTTACCTCTAAAAAAGGGATTTATAACTAGTGCAAAAAGGACTTAACATAGCAGGACTGGTATTGATATATGCACAAGGGTCTGTACAAGTTAAATCTTAGGCTCACATCTATCTGTAAATTTGGTTTTGGGTATGTTTCTCTACCCTAAATTAAAAGAGTGGCTCACTATACCTCAAGTGTTTATACAATGTAGTACATATTCATCCTCTAATATTCTTTTAGTAGGTCTGAATTTTGAGTATGTGCTATATGATTAACCACCGATGAAAACCATGGGTGTGAAGTCTCCCATTAGCTTTGATGAGTATAAATACAGCACATGGGTTGCTGCAATTTTGTTGCTCAGGAATGAATTGTGCCATATATGACTCTACTATTACATGCAGCCTGATGTACATTTCCCTCTTTAGATTTTAAATTTTATATCCTTTAGCTGTAACAACTAATAACCATGAATACTACTCAGGAGTCCTAGTGAATCTATGGATGTGGGAGTGGTCTTAGGAAGCCTTGACACATTAATTATGTACACCAGGACATAACACCTGAAGCAGCAACTAAAACTTGCCACAATTAGGGGATAAGCTTAAAGGAAAAACTGACACACAGGAGATTGTAAAGCCAGGTATGGTAGCACACACCTGTAATCTCAGCACTGGAAAAGCTGAGGTAGAAGGATTGCTGCAGTTTGAGGCCAGCCTGGGCCATGTAGTGAGTTCAAGGTCAGCATGAACTGCATGGTGAGACCTTGTGTCAAAACACCAGAGAGAGAGAGAGAGACAGAGAGAGAGAGTAAAAGAAAAGGATGGAAAACACTTGGATGTTTGATGGTATAACTGATGTGGAGTTTCTCCATTCTAGAAGCATCTCACTAAGGTATTATAGGAAACAACAATTTTTTTTTTAATTTTCTGTTGTTTGTCTGAGATAGAGTCTGGCTATGTAGCTCAGGCTGGCCTTAAACTCACTAGGTAATCCAGGCTTCCTTCAAATTCCTGAGGATCCTTTTTCTTCAGATATCTGAGCTCTGGGATTAGAGGTATGTGATACCATTCCCAGGACAAAATCCTTTTATCAAGACATTTTTGAGTTGAGCTTCCTGCTACTCATAGGAAAAGAAGTTTAATGGAGAACAATGATACAGTATGATAAAATACAGACTGTATCTTGCTTAAATTTCTTTTCAATCTCAAAGTATGCTTTTAATTTTGTGAAACAGAAGCACCCCTAAAAAGATGTGTTAATCAAATTTTTTTAAAAAAACTACTCTTTGCCAACTGAAATACATTATATTTTCATTATATATAGTTTTAATTTATTATTAATTTTCAACTAAATATCACATTTATTTTCTCTTATTTGCCTTATTGTGATAATGAACATAGATTTTTGGATCCAGTCTTCCTGAGATCAAAAGTGAACTCTGTCATACACAAGCTCAATAAATAGGACCTGTTACTTTACCTTTATGACCTTCACAATATTTTCTTACATTAAAAACTTTAATAATATACTTCTCAGAAAACTGAGTTTGAGGTTAGAATATGCAGACACAACTCCAAAGATATTTAGCCACCTTATCTTTGACAAAATAATTAAACATGTTCACTGGAAATAAGACAGCCTCTTTAATAAATGGTGCCATAAAATTTGGCTTTCTACATGCCAAAGACTAAAACTAGACCTGTGTTTATCACCAGGCACTAAACTAAATTCAAAAGGGATCAAAGATCTAAATGTTAAAACAGGAACACTAAACCCACAGGAAAAAAAGGTGGGTAGGAATCTTGAGGACATAAGGGTAGGCAGAGTTCATAAACAAACCACACACTGCATGGAAAGTACTTCAAAGAATCAACAACAGAGATCTCCATAAAACTTTTTGTACTTCAAAAGAAATCAACAAAGTGAAGAAAAAAAGCCTCAAAATGGGAAGGAAGTTTAGCCAGCTGTCCTTCAGACAAAGGACTTATATCTAGAACATATAAAGAATTGAAAAAAATCGTGCCTCCCAAATTCAAAGGTTCAATCCAAAAATTAGCACGAAATGAACGTGCACTTCTCAGATGAATTTACAAATGGTAAATACATGAAGACATACACAACATCATGGGTCATTTGAGAAATACATATTAAAACAACATTGAGATTTCATCTCACTCCAGAAAGAATGGCTGCCATCAAGAAAACAACCAATAATAAATGCTGGATGGATGGGGGAAAAGGAAGTATTCTGCACAGTTGGTGGGAATATAGGCTGGTGTAACCACTGTGGAAATCAGTTTGGTGGTTCCTTAAAACCCTAGGATTAGAGATTCCATTGACCCAGCAAACCTACTTCTCAGCATTTTCCCAGAAGAACTGAAAATATCATATAACGGTCACATATGTCCTCCCAGAGCTGTGGGGAAAAATGAACACTTCTGTACTGCTAGTGGTAGTGTAGACTGCCACTGTGAAAATCAGTGTGGATAGTCTTCAAAAAACTATGATTGAAGTCCCATTTAATACAGCTATTCCTCTTCATAGTATTTTCCCAGAAAAAATAAAAATATCATGACACAGTGATATATGTGCACCCATGTCTGTAGCAGCACAATCTGCAATATCTAAATCTTGGAAGCAACCAAAATGTCCATCAACCACAGAATGGATGGGAAAGATGTGGCATTTTTATATAATATAACATTGCACAGGCATAAAAAGGATAATCTTTAGGCTTTTATAGCTAAATGGAGGTAACTTGTGATGACACTTATAAGTGAAATAAATCAAAGTCACATTTATAAATATCATATTGTCTCCCTAGCATAAAAAATAATAAAAAATCTGAAAGAGTTACAAGATACAAAATATACAATAGATATAGTAATGAAAGAGAAAGTGCCCAAAACACAAAACAGACTTCGGGGAAGATGTTGAAACAGTAAGCAGCAGAGAAAACAGCCTCTCTGAGAGAAACAGTCCAGATACTGGAAAAGAGCATATGGGGAAGACAAGAAAGAAGGATGTGGGAAGGAAAAACCTAAAGCGAGAATTGAAGCCCACAGAAAGAGTAAAAAAAAAAAAAACGAAGAAGAAGGTGGTAGCTGGCGGCACCTTCACCCGGAGCCAGACCCACTGTGTGAGAGGAGCTGTTAGAACCTGGAAATCCAAGGTCACAGTGATGTGGTGGCTGGCAAACACTAAGGCCTTTGCAGAGAGACACAGTGGTGGAGGGAAGTGGCAGATGCAGAGTATTACATTGGCTGGTGGTGTGTGCAGAGGGCTTAGTCTTCCCGCAAGAGACAGAAAATGACCAGGAGCCATTTTGCAGTCCAGCAGGATAAGCCCAGGAACAGCTGGCTGCCTCCAGCATCTCCTAGCTGGGAGCAGACCTGTGGAAATTACTTGGACTGAGCTCTGCCCCTGTGTGCATTCCAATAGCCATCACTGAGATTCCCCTAACTCTAACTCTAATCAGCTTGGCCTGGAGGAGGTGGCCAGCCACACTCCCCCAGTACTCTAACAGCCATGGTGAGAGCTCCCTGCTGCTAACCAGCTCTGTAGAGAGGTGGCAGCTAGCCCTGGCCCCTGAGCCCACTCTGGCAACCATCATTGTAGATACCATCTGGTAAATACCTAGGAGACAGTGGCCAGCACCCTCCCCCACCCCTGCATTCCATCGGCCACCAGGGAGTCAAAGCAGGCTGGGAAAAGCAGTAGACAGTCCTGACCAGTGCACCTAATGTTCACCATCAGATAAAGGTAGCCGGCACTGGCTAGAAGAACCAAACAGTCTCACTTCAGAGAAATTGTAGCCAATATGGGAAGTGCCTGGGACCTCACTACCCACTTGTCCAGAAGAACCCAGGAACATGTCAAGACAGAGATGCAAAAGGCAGTTTCTGGATTCCAATGCAAGCAGAGCTGGTCCTGGAGAGGTAAACATGAAAGAGATCGGGAGTCACACACCTAAAGTTTCTAAAGTAATGGTAACTGAAATAAAGAAACAACTTCATGAGGCTATAAAAGAAATTAGACCAGAAATAAGATGTCAGGTAAAAGAGGAAATGAAAAATATAATAAAAGAATTTCCAAGCACCTCTAAAGAAGACATAGATGGAAGAATACCCGAGAATAGGAAAATGAAGGAAACCTTGAATGAACTATATAAAAAAGACAGAATACATGAAACAGATTCAAAGAGATATCCAGGCAATTAAAAACTCCATTGAAAGCTGGGAAAACCACTTGAAAGAAAGTATAAGATAGACTTTCAAACCTTGAAGACAGGTTTGCAGCTTGCAATTGTGAAAGGAAAGATCTCTTAAAAATAACAAGGAACCAGGAAGTAACAATTCAATGGCAGCAAGACAACCAAAAGAAACATAACTTAATAATAAGAAATGTGAGTGAAAAAGCAAGGATCAACACAAATGACATTATTCTACTTACAGAAATAATTACAGAAAACTTCCCAAGCATAGGAAAAGGAAATGACATTCAGATAAGTAAGGCATATAGAACTCCAGTAGCCATAACAAAAATAAATCTACACCAGACATGTAATAATCAAAATCCCAGAAATTCAACTCAAGAACAAAATATTAAAAGCTGTTAGAGAAAAGAAACATCACCTATAAAGGAAAACCCATCAGAATCATGACAGACTTCTCAGCATAAACCATCAAATCAAGAAGAGCTTGGAGTGTAATATTTGAAGACTTGAAAGAAAACAACTTCCAGCTGGGTGTGCTGGCGCACTCCTGTAATCCCAGCACTTGGGAGGCTTAGGCAGGTGGATCATTGCAAGTTCAAGACCAGAATGGGCTACAAAGTGAGGCCAAGGTCAGTCTGAACTGCATAGTGAGACCCCATCTCAAAAAGACAAAAAAGAAAAGAAAAGAAAAGTAAAGAAAAGAAAAGAAAAGAAAAGAACTTCCAATCCAGATTGATGTATGCTGCAAAACTATCTTTCAAAATTACTGGAGAGGCAAGATACTTCCATGAAAATGGAATTCATGACCACCAAGCCAACCCTACAAAAAATACTGAAGGACATTCTAGACAGATATAAAAAGGACCATGGTTCCAGGAAGTGTCAGAAGTGGCTCACTGAGTGGGGCAGACAGTGGAATGGAGGGGGAAAGTAGGCAGCCAGTGGCAGGAAAATAGCATGGCAGAGATGAGGCAGTGCATGTTGGTCATAATCACTAATATAGATGGCCTCAATTGACCAATAAAAAGAAAAACAGGCAAGTGGATCAAGAGATAAGTTCCATCAATATGCTTTATACAACAAACACATTTAAACCTCAAGCGAGTTCATAGACTGAAAGTCAAAGGAGAGAAAACAATGCTCTATGTGACAGGGAACCAGAAAGAAGTGGGGGTAGTTTGCCCATCACCTGCAGACTGGTTTACAAACTCATGGTACTTTTATACAATGGAAAGCTACTCAGCTATAAATAAAGATAACTTTGAGGCTTTTGTAGGTAAATGGAGACAATTTGAGATAATGCTCATGGATGAAATGGGTCAGAGTCAATGGGTGAATATAGTGTTGTCTCACTAGTATAAACTAAAGGTGTTAGTGGGATCCAAAAAACACAATACATCCTGTGAAAAAGAAAAGCGAGCAAGTGTCTAAAAAGGGAAGGCAGTGGCCATTTTTTATCTATTATTGTGATTTGAAATCTATATTGTTTCCATTGTTCTGTTTGGTTTTATTATGTTTCAGTTTGTCTAATTTTATTGTATTTAATGGCATGGATAGCTATTTCAAAGATAACAAAATATATTATGGTAGCCATTTTTGATTCCCTATTAGCTTGCTTTGAGGCCCTGCACCACTTTTATTGTTTTGTTTTGACTGATTTTATTCTATTTTGTTTTGTTCGATTGTATCACATCTGATGGTATAGGCAACTACTTTGAAGATAACAAGATGCATTGTGGTACCCATTGTGGTTTTACTCTTGTCTTGTTTTGCAGTCCAGTACTGTTTCCATTGTTTTGTTTTGATTGGTTTTATTCTGTACCATTTTGTTTCATTTTATTATGCTTGATGGTATGGGCAATTGTTTTGAAGATAACAAGAGGCATCATAGTAGCCATTATTGATCTCCTTTTATTTTGTTTTAAAGTCATGTACTATGTTCATCATTTTTTTGATTGACTCTATTCTGTTACATTTTGTTTGGTTTTATTCTCTTCAAAATAAAAAAATAAAAAAAATTTAAATAAAGGACAGAACACCTAGAATGGGGAAAGGAAAAAGGGAATTAAGGAAAAGATTATATGTATGTTTGTAAACATATATAAATATATGTATGTATCTGTTTGCTAGGTAGATAACTATACTACTAATCTCTGCCAGTTCATCAAAAAGAACAGTTTGCGCTGTCATTGTTTGATTGATCACTTTGTGCCTGGATTTTGTAACCTGAACAACTACTTCTAAGAAAACTATATGCAATATATTAACTAGTGTTAATTCCCTAATTTTTTGAAATTCTGTATCATTTCTATCCTTGTTTTCTGTATTATTACTTTTTTTTATCGGTACTGGGGATCGATCTTACAGCCACATGCTTGCGAGGCAGAGGCTTATGCAGCTGAGCTAAATCCCCAACTTTTTTTTTTGTGCATCTGGGATGGAACTCACAACCTCAAGTTTACAGAATGGGACCTTAGCCAACTAAGCTAAACCCCAGAGCAATACTTGTTTTCTGTTTTGCTTTTAAAAAAAACAAACATAAAACTGAGTTTGGAAGAATTATGTAAGGAAGGAACTAAAAAGAGGCTCATTACTAATATATATTTCCATCATGAGTTTTCTTTTTCCTATTTCCAAGAGTTCGTAAAGCACCTCTAAATAATATTTAGTTCTTAAATTTAATGTATTTTCCAACTTTGTACATTCAGTCATCATTTAAAATGACCATGGATTGATAGTTGTTGAAGACTGGTGCTCTGTATATATATTAATATATCTGTGTATATGTTAGAATTTTCTATAATTAAAAAAAGCATAATGGATAAACACCTTCCCTAGCACAAGTCAAACAGAGCATATATCTTCTTCAAAGACAATATTTTATTCAAATGAATAGCAAAATACAATATTTCAGTTATCACAACTATTTCAATTGACTGTTTAGAAGATATATATTTGAAAATACTGTAAAATTTAGAGCACTTGTTAAATAAACAAAAATAAATCATGAGAAAATTAATGACTGCTAAAATTTACACTTCAACCAAAAAACTACACAAAGATACTCTGAACTGTAGTTGAACAGCTAGCTAGCTAGCACTTGTGGTGTGGAGCAGACCATTGAACTGAGCTTCTCTATTCTAAGCAGACAGACACTATGTTAATATGAAATGTGCTGTTGTGTAAAAGCACAAAAAGCTGAGAGCAATGACAACACAAATGGTTGACAGGTGATTCATACTTTATTGTGGTATACTTTTGGATCCAAACACTCTTAGGTATGCTAAACACAGGGAGGGACTTCTGGCAACAAGCAGCTGTTTCAGTCATTGACTTGATCATGCAATAAATATTATTCTTATTTAGGATGCTACCAACTGAAATAGTATGAAATAAATAATGTAGCTAAGCAACTAAATGGGTAAAAGTAGGCTCTAAAATATGCATTTCATTGTCTCTCTATTTCTCTCTCACACACAGAGATTTTGACAAAACGATATTTTAGATTCATCTTCTGGCACAGTTCCTATTAATAGGTTTAAATTATGTATTTTCATTCACACAGTTGTGTCCAACACAACTCTGAGCTCTTAGGGTTTGTTAAGGGTAAGAATGTTTACCTAGGTAGTCACTATAATGACCAGTCAAAAAGTCTGCAAGATGCTGAACATTGGTTAATAGAATAAACTTGGACCAACAAGTGATGGCACATGCCTACAATCCAGTATCCAGGAGGCTGAGGCAGGCACATTACCATGAAGTTTGAAGCTAGCTTGGGCTACATACTGATATCAAGACCAGTCTGAACCACATAGTGAGACTATCTCAAAAGTGAAGAAAAAAAAATTGAAAAAACACCTAAAGGATTCTAAAACAGGCCTTGTAAGCAAAACAGGCCTTGTAACCTAAAGGATTCTAAAACAGGCCTTGAGTTCATGTTAGATTCCATATTAACACCTTATTTTTGATACTACCAACATTTGCAAAGTGCTTCTCTTCCTTGAATATTCCCTTTTTATTTATGAAGGTTTTCAAACCACTTTTATAATGGGCTTTTTTTGTTGATCGAACCCATGGCTGCTCTTTAACTGAGATACAGCCCCTGGGATGATAAACTCCACTAGTAGATTACAAGTCTCCTTTCTAAATCTATTAGAAAAGATTATATAAATGCAATTTGAAAAGAAGATATGTCTTAAAAGTGAAGAATATAAAGAAGGATTCAGATGGAATACTAATAAAAAGAACAGAAGAAAAGTTAAGATGATATAATACTACCAAGATCAAAGAACAGTTTTGAGAAGTTATGTCAAATACACAAAGAATAAGAAGTAAGAGTCAATAGGTTTTGGAATTTGGCCTGAAATTATTGTGACAATGTTTTTGGTAGAATGTTGACAGTGGATAGGGACAAAATAGCTATTCCACAGCATTCATTTAAAACTATGCCCAGAGAATCTGAGATGACTTCATTGCCTAGTATTTCTGCTGATTTCATATATCTATTTGCTTGATCATTCTGTTACTATCTCAGATTCTGCAAAGACGCATGATCAGATTATATTCCACACCCAGACTCACCAAACAGCTCTTCTGCCATTTGAACTACTCTAAAATTTCTAACTTCTTCAGAAAGCTGTCCTTATTTAATTGAATGAGGCATATTTCATCATTTTGCTACACACTTTTCATTTCAAAAACACTAATATATACACATACCCACACACACACATATATATTTTATTTTTAGGGTCTCACTATGCAATTCAGGCTGTCCTTGGGCTCACTTTATAGCCCAGGCTGGTCTCAAAGTTGCAATGATTGTCCTGCCTCAGCTTCTCTAGTACTGGAATTATAGGAGTGCACCACCATGCCCAGCCAACACTAGTATATTTACTTACTGACCCACTATGTTAAATTTAAAAGTTATTTCTGATAATTTACTGATCACACATATAGTTATACTTATTACTTAATTAAGACTTAGATTCTGATGAACTTGACTCTTTCTGATGAGGTGAATAATAGAATATGATTTCTTCATGTACCTGCAATTTGTTCTATACAAGAAATAACTTTCCAGTTCAAGTGAGAAAAAAAGAAAATCTCTTGTATCAGTCACTCAAACATCTTTCAAATATGTATACACATATTGCTTCTTTCTAGTAATAGTTTCAGAATTCAGGTAAGTTGTATGTTGGATGCATTATCTAATCATTCAATCTCCTTCTTGGTTGGCTTCAAAGATCATTTCATCAGTTCATTTCTACAGAGAAGCCAGGCACCATATGTTTCATTGGCTTGTTCCCTAGCATAGGTCTGTGATTTCTTTCAATAAATTTAAAACAGAACTCTATCTCTGGGACACATTGATTAACATAACCTCCAGGAACAAAGCTCCTCTATAATGAAATTGGCCCTGCTTAAAACAAACACCACTATATAACCACACAAAGCAGCGCTAATTTGCTTTGGAGAACACAGTTGCTAAGCTGCACATTTGTGTGGCCACTAAGGAACAAAATAACTTCTAGCCAAGGTTCTTTAATCCCTCCTCTTCCAGAAGTCCAGATTTTCTTAGTAGCTGTTCAGTATTTTCTAGAATTTTTAATGTTAAAATTGTATAAAAAATGGAAAACAAATCAAATCAAGAGAGCCGCCCATCAACTTTAATGCATTGTTAAAACATTTCTATTTTTCCTTCCACTCACTGCATCATTATGTGGTGGCAAGCTTCATAAGCAATGTTTTTACCTCATCAACAAAAAGGAAATTTCTTGATACAGTTGTGTTAGTTAATTTCAGTGTCAGCTTAAATGAGAAGTGCTTCTATGATTAATTTAGTACAGTTTTGAGTGTGCAAATAATAGACTTACCGAAGAGGAAATACTCACCACTGGCTTGGGTAACACCAAGCAATAGGCTTATATCCTGGATAGAATAAAAAGGGAAAAACAGAAACCTTCCTTCTGCTTCTTCAGAGGAGCTCTGCTGTTTTCAACCATCTCTTTAGATGTCTGTCTCCAGCCGTTTTGAATTCTTTTGTCCCTAACTCCACAGGGGTCAACTGTAAGCCTACCTTCTAAATCCTTTTTTTAAGTTAAATTTGCTCCTCCAGTGTACAATAATGGATACACAAACTAGTTTTCTGTATATCCTGGCATTCCATTCTGTATTTGGCTAGCTTAGTATAAAACAACCTGGAGTTGACTAGGGTATAGCTATATCTAAGAACAAAGTGAGCACTGTATATTACACCAAGACTTAGCACCTACCTTATCCTCAAGTTCTATTCATTCCAAACTCCTTGCTCAACTCTTTTTTAACTTACAAAATAAATCAGACTCTCCCTGTCCAATGATAGTCATATACATATATATTATGTTATATAATATATATACTATAAAGCATAAACACTAACATCTGTTACATATGTTCTATGTTTTAATATAAATAATATCACCAAGTATATTTATACCTTTGAAATATATATATTTAACTTTGAAATATATATTAATTTTGAAATATATATTATGTAACACATTAATATTAATAATATATTAATACTTTAAAATATTAATATTTCCCTATTATACTTAAATTTTCAGATATTTTTGTTATTTGTCATGATGATAAATCACCTTCTCTTTTATTAATCAATGCATCTCTGTCTAGCAGATATATATATCTAGGATATTGGTCATCCATTTATACTTTATTTTAAGGAACCACAGGCCACATAGGAGAGGCATAAAAACAGTGCAAATGTAAGAATTCCTCTGATCAGCTAACTTTACTAAGACATTCAAAACATAATGAATTTCTATTTAATAATAATACCTGTAGATTGGCACAGTGGCATACACTTGGAAATGTAGCTACTCAGAAGACTGAGGCAGAAGGATGACAATTTCAGGGCAATGTGGGCAACTTACTTAGATAGTATCTCAAAATATAAAAATTAAAAGGTCTTGGGGATGTGCCTCAGTTGAAGAGCACTCATGGGTTTGATCAAAAATAACAACTCAACTTAAAAAAAACATAAAGAAGATTTGAAAGCTTCTCTAGAAAGCTTTCAACTTAGTAAATACTTTAGGCTTCCTCATTCTACATTCTCTGGAATAACTACACAGCTCAGCAGTTGTCATTCAAAACTAACCATAGCCAATACACAAATGAGTAACTATGGCAGTATCTCGCTAGAACTTTATTTATATGTTGATAACAATAATGTGATGCTAAGGTTGTGGAGAAATTAGAATGCTCATAAACTGCTGGTGGTTGACTAATAAACAGTTAAACAAGGAGTTATCATATCTTCCCTAATCCTACTCCAGAGTGTACACACAAGACAAATGAATACATAATTTCACACAAAAACTTGTATATGAGTATTCACAGAAGTATTATTAGTCATGAACAAGACATGGAAACAAGGCGAATGTTCAATGGATGAGTAGATAAATAAAATGTGATATTTTCATACAATGGACTATTATTCAGCCACAGGAAGGCATTAGGTACTCATACATGATACAATATGGATGAACCTTAGCCAGATGTGATGCCACACATCTGTAATTCCAGCACTCAGGAAGTTGAGACAAGAGGATTGCTGCAATTTTGAGGCTACTCTGGGATAGACAGAGTTAAAACAACAACAGAAACAACAACAATATGGATGAGCTTTATAAACTCTATACTAAATTAAAGTAATGAACCCCCAAAGATTGCATAGTATATGATTCTGTCTATACAAAATTTGCATAACTGACAAACCTATAGAGATAGAAAGGAGAATAGTGGTTACCAGAGGGTGGGGGAATTATGGGAAAAGAGACATTGGCTACTAATGCATAGAGGGTTGTGAAAAATGTTCTAAATCTGATTGATGTGATAGTTGACCAACTCTATGAATACATTAGAAATCATTTTACTGTATAAGTCAAATGAGTGAATTTTATGGTCTATAAATCATACCTCAATAAAACTTCCATTACAACATTTTTCTAAAAAACAAATATTGGATTAGGTTTGGCTTGAGAGCTTTTGCTCTTTGAAAGGTATAAATACACTTGGAGGTATTATTTCTATTATAAACATGTAACTTATGTAACAGATTTTAGTATTTATGCTTTATTAACAATTATACCTTTCATTTAAAATGCTATAAGGTAATTTGTCCTTCTGAGAACCAGTAGCAGCCATGTCAGGCTGGGTAGAGAAATAACAAGCCAATTCACACTTTCTGAGTGACAGCAGTGGCCATGTAGGGACAAGAAGACAAACAAGAAGCCAATTCAACCTTTTCGAGAGCCAGCATCAGGAAACAATAAGAGCTCCCACCAAGTAACTGGCTGATTCAGAGGATCACAGGCTGAGTTGATAGCATCTGAGGTACAAAAATGATGTAATTCTTGTACTGTTTGATTGACTTTACATGCCTAAAGCCAATAGTCTGAGAATCTATTTAGAGGATAGCAATATGCAATATAGAAACAATGTGGGATTTTCTTCTGTCTTCTCTCTGAAATACAATATTGTCCTGTTTTGTTTTGTTCCATTTTTTTTTGTTTTCTTCAATGTTCTGTTCTGATTGGTTTTATTCTATCCTGTTTTATTTGATTTTATTATGTTGGATGGTATAGGCAGCAATTGTGAAGATAACAAGAGACATTATGATAACCATTGGTGATTCCCTGTTATCCTGTTTTGAAATTCTGTATCACCTTCACTGTTTTGTTTTGATTGGCTTTATTCTGTTTTATGTTGTTTTGTTTTATTCTCTTTAAAATAAAATTTTAAGGCCAGGAATATAGCACAGTGGCAGAAGCACCTACCTAGTAAGCTCAAGGTCATGAGTTTGATCCCTGGTAGCCTCACAAAAAAACAAAAGAAAGAAAAACTTTAAAAAGTTTAAAACATCAGTCAAAAGGCACAAACTGGCACAATGGATTAAGAAGCAAACTCCAACAATATGCTGCATACAAGAAAAATATTTAATTCAAGAAAATTAATAAACAAAGGGTCAAAGAATGCAAAATGATACTCCATGCAACAGGAACTCACAAAAAAGCAAGGGCAGCTAGTCTATTTGCAGGCAAAGTGAATTTCAAGCCAAGACTGATTGAGAGAGATAAAGACAATAATGACATTCTCGTAAAGGGAACAATCCAAGAGGAAGATATAGCAATCATAAATATATATGCAACAAATACCATTGCACCCAGCTATACAAAACAAACACTCATGGACATGAAAAATCAAATAAGCTCTAACACAGTTTTATTGGGAGAACTCAGTACCCCACTGTCACAAAAAAACCAGATCAACTATACAAAAAAAATCAATAATGGATTGTGAGAACTAAATCAAACTTTTACACAAATTAACTTAGTGGTCTGTAGAGTGTTCAACCGCACAATATTAGAAAACACATTCTTCTCAGCTGCACATGGGACATTCTTCAAAATAGACCATATACTGGCTGATAGAACATGCTTAAGTAAAACAAAAGGAGCTGAAATTATCCCATGCATACTATCAGACCACAGTACAATAAAAGTGGAAATCCATGCCAGAGCAAACCATAAGAGCTTCATCAACAGGTGGAAATTAAATATCACCCTGCTGAACAACCAATGGGTCAGAGATGAACTTAAAGAAGAAACTAGACTGTTTTTACAGTTGAATGATTATGACAATGCAATATACCGGAACTTGTAGGACACAATGAAAGCAATCTAAAAGGGAAATTTATAGCAGTAAATACCCATATCAGGAAAACAGAGCAAGCACATATAAACAGCTTAATGTTGAACCTAAACTTTCTAGAAAAAGAAGAGTAGGCTAAACCAAAATCTCATACAAGGGTAGAAAATATAAAGATTGGAGCACAAATTAACACACTGGATACTAAAAAAGCAATACAAAGAATCAGTGAAGTTGGTTTTTTGAAAGATTAAATAAAATTGACAAACCCTTAGCCGATTTTATCAAACAAGGAAATAAAAGACTCAAGTCCACACAATTAGAAATGTAAAAGGCAATAACACAACACTGAGATTCCATCTCACCCCAGAAAGAATGGCTGGTATCAAGAAATTAACCAACAACAAATGCTGGAGGGGCTGTGAAGAATAAGGGACGCTTCTCTACTGTTGGTGGAAATGCAGACTGGTGCAACTACTGTGGAAAAAAGAGTGGAGATTTCTCAAAAAACTAGGACTGGAGGTCCCATTCAACTCAGCTATTCCCCTTCTGACTATCTTCCCAAAAGAATTAAAAACCTCATACCACAGTGATATATATGCACCCATGTTTACAGCAGCACATTTTATAATAGCCAGATTTGGAAACAACCTAAATGTCCATCAACTGAGAGATGGATTAAAAAGACGTGGCACTTTTGAGAGAAGATAAGATGGCTAATCAGTGAGCAACAAAATACAAAGCCTCCCAGGAGAAACAACTCATTTGCCAGAATAAAATGCCATGGAGAGAACCCAGACAGAGGAAGATGGATCCTCTTGACACAGGAAGAAATTAAAATGTAAAAAAGCTCATCAAATACTTTGGGACTACAACTGAAACAGCTAAAAATTACAGGATACAGTGTTTTTGTTCGTGGTGACCCACCAAGTTTGCAAAGGCCTGAATCTGTGCCAGTTGGCATAGCCACCCAAACTCATTCCCACCACCACTCACAGGAAGCACAGAAGTGCTGAAGTCAGGGGTTGGTGAGCCCAATGGAGAGTGGAGCCAGTGAAGGGACCTTCATTAATTCACAGTCAATGCTGGGAATGAGACCACCCCACACGGGAAGGGCGTGACCAAACTGGCAACATGTGAATTGGACAGGAGGAGCCTGAACTGGGAGCAACAGTAACTTCAATTGGTTCCTCCCTCCCAAGAGCAGATTCATAGGATTTTCTTGGACAGGGCCGCACCCCTGGCTGGGACCCAATGAGCCCTCCCAAATTAATTCCCTGTGCCCAGCAAGTACTAACCGGGTAAAGGCACCTGAAATTTGGCTGTCCCAATGGGGAGGGGCAGGCAAATACAGCCGCTGCTTACACCTCAGTGACAAGAGCAGTCAGGAGAGGGCGGAGATCTCTTGCCAGCATGCTTCAGAGGAAATGTGGCCAACAGGGAAGGGGGCTGGGACCTGCACTGTAACCCATGTGGAGAAAGCCAGGGCCATGACAGGAGGGAGAGGCAGGAGGAGGCCCCCCAGCCCAGAAACCTGAGAGCACTTATCCAGGAGAAGGAAAAACAAGGGAGACTGAGGGCAGCAAACACACAACATCAGACATGGCTTCAATGGACATTAAGAGATATCTTTGGGAACTTGTAGACAAGCTCCAAACTGAAATATTAAATCAGATAAAGCAAGATATGAGTAGAGTAATAAAAGAAATGCTCTCAGGAAGCATCTCTCAGGGTGATACAGATGAAAGAAAGGAGGAACACAAAAAAAGGAGAGAAACATTTGGTAATGAATATAAAGAAAATATAGAATACATGAAGCAGATTCAAAGAGACTACCAGGAAATTAAAAACTCCACTGAAAGCTGGCAAAACTCCTTAAAAGAAACTAAGGATAGACTATCAAAACTTGAAGATAAGTTTGCAATGTGTGATTGTGAAAGGAAAGATCTCTTAAAAACAACAAGGAAACAGGCAGTAACAATACAAAGGCTAGAAGATGGCAAGAGAATCTACAATTTAAGAATAAGAAATGTGAATGAAGAAGCAGGAATACATACAGGCAAATTACAAAGGCTATTCATGGAAGTAATTAAGGAAAACTTCCCAAGCATGGGAAAATAAAATGACATTCAGTTATGTGAGGCATTCCGAACCCCAGCCACCTACAACCAAAACAGATCTACACCCAGACACATAATAATCAAGATATCAGAAATTCAATATAAAAACAGAATATTAAAAGCCATCAGAGAAAAGAAACAGGTTACCTATAAAGATAATCCCAATAGATTCATGGCTGACTTCTCGATAACAACCATCAGATCAAAAAGACCTTGGAGTGAAGTCTTCCAAGCCCTAAAAGAAAATAACCTCCAGCCCAGATAGAAGTACCCTGCAAAACTGTTACTAGAAGTTGATGGAGAAACAAGATGCTTCCATGATAAAGAGGAACTGCAGGAGTTTGTGACCACCAATCCAAACCTACAGAGAATACTGAAGGACATTCTAGGGAGAGAAAAAAAAATACTGGGATATTAGGAACAGTGGCAGAAAGGCCTCAATGAGTGGGGCAGGCAGTAGAATGAAAGAGAAAACTAGACAAACAATGCAGAAAACTAGCATTAGCAGAAATGACGCAGAGAAGGATAACTAGAATCTCTAACATAGATGGCCTTGATACATTATATTGTTAATAGTGCACCAGGATTTAAAACCTACATTACTCACACTACTCTGCTTAGATGTATTATATTCTGTTCCAGTCATTCTATCTGTACTAGATTTGAGGGCACAGACAGTTAACCTGAAAATAACAGGCTATAGTATGGTAATCATCCTTAATTTCCTATTAACTTAATCTAAAGCTCTGTATAACCTACACTGTTTTACCATGACTGATCATAATCAAATCTGGGTTTTTAGATCACCATTTTGTATTGATAGATTTTTTTCAAAGCTGTTATGATTGATAGTATGAAGTCTGAGAGTATAGACAACTGCACTGAAGATGACAAGATCCACTAGAATACCTACTCTGGTTTGATTATTACCTGCCTTTGAAGTTTTATACTGTCTACAATGTTTTATTTTTACTAATATTGTTATTTACTGCTTTACTAAATTATACTGCTATATTCTATTATGCCTGATGATATAGACATTCTATTGAAGATAATAAGAAATAACACAGTAATCGTAGATCACCTTGTACTGTGGTTTTATATGACTTTTTGGTTTCATGTTTTTATAGGAATTTGTTTTGTTTTGTCTTGCTATGTTTTGTTTTTCTGTATAATACAGAAAGTATAGAAACACATGTAGAGAGTCATGCATGCGTAGCTGTTTACAGTCTCACTGTTTGACTATCTACTTTGTATGCTTAAATTTTGTAACTTGAACAACTATTTCTAAAAAGACAATATGTAATTTATTAACTAGTGATTTCTTATTCTTTATCCTTTTTTGGAATTCTGTGTTCTCTCTAACCTTTACATGCTTTTGTTTCTCTTTAAATAAAAAAAAAGAAATAAAAAGAAGTGGCATTTTTATACAGCAGAATACCACTCAGCCATAAAGAAGGACAAACTGGACACTTTTATAGATAAAATGGATGCACTTTGAGAACATACTTATTTGTGAAATAGACAAACACACATGTGTAAACATTTTATTTTTTCATTAGTATGACAATCTGAAAGAAAAAAACATGTATATGTGTATGTATATGTACATTAAAAATAGTTAAGAAAGTTATATTACTGATTTGTCTGAGTTCACTGAAGAGAAAGATTTTTCCTGGTATTTTTTGGACAACTGAAGGCAGATGTCTTCTGTTCTGGTGAATGATTTGGGCATAACCATGCATAATGTATGTACCATTATTGCCCCCTGACTGATGTGCTTTAAAATTTTGTTATGTATTTTTTCTTTTTTTCTTTCTTTTAAGCTATGAATAAAATATATTTGAAAAAAAAGTTTAAATTTTTTTTAAATGCTGTAATATAAGGGTTACACACAAAAGTCTTTTCAGCAATCAATTTATACATAAATATGTATGTGCTTATGTATAAATAAATTTTATTAAGGCAAGTAGCCACAAGTTTTATTCATATTTTTAAACCACAAATTCTAAAATTACTGACCAAGACCTAAGAGAAATATTTGGGGTTCCATGTGTTATAAGTTCTGAGGAGTTAACCTGCACCATGACCATGAAAGACTTTACTATTTCATGACATACTGGAGTAACCACAAAGACATCAGAGACAAATTCACAAAGACACAAGTTGGAAGACATTAACTAGACATTAACTAGAGTAAATGATGAGAAAACTATGGCCAAAAAAGATAGATGTGTACTATTTCTCTTTGTCTCTCTCTCTCTTTCTCTCTTTCTTTTCTTTTCTCTTTTTCTTTTCTTCTTCCTTCCTTTCTTCCTTCTTTCTTTTTGCTTTCTGTCTGTTTGTCTCTTCTTCCTTTTGTGAGGCAGGGTCTTGCCACATAGTTCAGGTTGGTCTTGACTCACTAAGAAAGCCAGGCAGGCCTTAAAATTGTAATATTCTTCCTGCCTCATCCTCTTGCCTGCTGAAAGTATAGGCATGAGCCAGCACACCCAGATCCATTATTTTGAGATGAAATTCACACAGCATGATGATTTCTTTTTTTTTTTTTATCTGTACCAGGGATCGAACTCATGACCGCGTGCTTGCAAGGAAGGCAGTTATGCCACTGAGCTAAATACCCAGCCCCCAAAATTAAACTCTTTGTTTTTTTTGTACCGGGGATAGAACTCACAACCACACACTTGCAGGCAAGTGCTTCTGCCACTGAGCTAAATCCCCAGCATCATATACCATGAAAAACCATTTCATATTGCACAATTGCACAACATTTTTTACATTTATACTGTTATATAAACACTTCTTATATCTGATTCCACAACATTTTCATCACTTCCAAGGGAGATCTTATGCCCATTAAGCAGTTATTTCCTATTCCTATGCATTCATACTCATACTAGTCCCTATAAACCACTAATGTTCTTCATTCCTATGTGAATTTGTGTATTCTGGATATTCCATGTCAATGGAATCATACAATATGTGAATTTCTGTGTTTGTCTTTTTTTACTTGGCATGTTTTCAAAGTTTATCCATCTCAAAGCATGCATTAGAACATTCCTATTTATCACTAATGCTCCCCTGTATGGGTATACTACAATTTGATTACCAATACAACCAGTAATGGAAACTGCTATTGTTTCTACTTTTTGGATATTGTGAATAATACTACTATATACAATTATATATAAATATTTATTTATTTAAATATTTGTTTTTACTTTTCAGTTCTGTATGCCTAAGAGTGCAATTGCTGGAGCACATGGTAAACCTGTATTTGACTTTTAGATGAATGAACAAATTACTTTCCACAATGCCTGTACCATTTTACATTCTAGGCAAAAATATGTAAAGACACATATTTCTCTGAGACCTTCTCAACACTTGTTATTTTCCATTTTTAAAAATTAACAGACATGTTAGTAACATATGAAGTGATTTTGATTTGCACTTCCCTAATGACTACTGACACTATACATCTTTTTATGTACTTGTTGGACATTTGTACATATTCTCTGGAGAAATATTGCTTCCTGTTTTATAAATACAATATTGGTAGGTTTTTTCTATGTTTTGCCCACTTACTACATGGCCATGCTCATTTATTTATGTTCTGTCTATGGAGACTCTCCTTCAAATCAGTAGAATTTAATATTTGTGACAGAAACATATAGTTCAAAATTCCCAAATTATTCATTCCCTGCCCCTTTTCAGAAAATGTTTGCTAATCCCTGAGATAGAGTTTGCACCAGAAAATTGGAGGATGAACTTTTACTTCATCATGCTACATACTCAATGAGCCATTTGTTGGAGTGCCTTGTTTCATTGCTAAGAAAATCTAAGGGAGCAAGATCCAAGTTCAATCAAGAAATTGCTCTACCTACCACTCAGAAGTAAAGCATAGCCACACTTCTTGTACTTTGTATGAACCTATGATTATTATACTTAACAGCCAGAATGAAAATCCAATGAACTCTTCAACTGTTGAAAAACATAGCATATTCTCAGGTTGACCACAAGAAGTTTTAAAAGGAATATTTAGCAACTGCTTGAAGAAAAATAAATAAAGAGATGCTCGGAATCCAGAATTGTCTAAATAGATTATGGAGGAGACATTTTAACAAGTAATTCTTGGCATTTAAATTCTTGAACCATTACTGGTATAAGATTTAGATCGTAATCACTATTTAGAAGTCTGGCTCATCTTTTGCCTCTAGTTTTATTTTCCTCAATTGATAATATTTGAAAATCATAGTAAAACCATAATTCCTGTCACTTATCTGCAGCTAAGGTTTTTGTTGGTGCAACAGTGTGAACTGAAATATTTAATGAAGTTTCAACAATATGTTTAGGGAGCTTCTACTTCTCAGTTGTCCTAAAACCTGAGCATATTAACTTGCACTTTTGTATTACATTGCTTTGGTCAAAAGAAAACACCATTGTGAAAAACTGATACATTCAAACTTGCTTGAAAGGTTGCAAGTAAACTGGAAATGGTGGCACATGCCTATAATCCCAGCCCAGGAGGCTGAGTCAGGAAGATCGTTGCAAGTTCAAAACCAGCCTAGGCTACAAAGTGAGCTCAAGGCCAGCCTGAACTACATAATGAGACCCTGTCTCAAAAAGACAAAAAAAAGTTGCAAGTAAAAGATTAATTTCACAAACTGAACAAAATATGGTGATTATATACATGTGACACAAATAGAAATTTAAATTTTTTAAAAAATTAGCAGTGTATGCATGTCTACTAGTAGTGTATATAAAATTCATTCCCTACAGAAAAGTATAAGCATGTAGTGAAATACTGCATATTCCATACCCCTATGCAGTGCTAGCAGAAGTTTTTCTGAAATGCTAATTTATCTTAAATGTAATATAATTGTTGTTTTATGCTTAAATTTATAGTTTTGTACTCTTTTTTTAATAATTTTAATGGGAGTTTCGCAAAGCAGTTTCCCTCATGGAAATCATGCAGGATCACAAGTAAAATAACAAAGTTTTACTCAGATCATGGCTCTAGTCACATCATATAACATATGTGAATGTGACAGGGCCATTTGATAGAGCACAATAAAAAGAATACAGTAAAAGATAAGAAAGTACTATAGAGAGATTAAACAAATTTTGTCAGTAGTTACCTAGATCATATTAGACAATCTCTTTTTAAATTCTCAAACTAGTTTATGAAATACACAGGTTAGATGGATATACTAAATCTAATAGTAATAACTTCTAAAACCCAAAGTGAAGAATTATATAAAATTACATTAATCAGAGTCCTATCTACTTTATAATTTTAAAGAAATGCAGTTGAAAAATCAGAATTGCCCTTCATATTTTTGTTTGTTTGTGTATTTTTGTTTTTGGGTATTGGAAGTCAAACTCCTGACCTCATGTTTGCCAGGCAGACTCTTGTGCCATTGAGTGAAACCTCCAGCCCCTGAGTTACCCTTTATAAAGGTATCATTGGCCATGCTTTGTCGCCACCATATAAAACTAAAAACAAAATACTCACTCATCTCCAACATCCCTTATAAATCCCTATAAAAACACAAATGAGTGAATTTAACCTGCAGGCTTGTAAAGACTATGAGACCTGTGTTTTAAAGAAGTAGAAGAATCAATAGAAATGACTGCCAGAAACTATTAGAGAATTGGTTCATACATTTTATAAAAGAAAAGAAATCCTAACTAAAAGGCATTTGAATTTTTTCAGATGTCAACATTCCTGAAGGAAAAAGCTATAAAAAATATTAATGCATATTGGGACTTTCAATTGTTTTCAAAGGTCTTCTCCAGAACTCTAAAGTATAGAAATTCTTCAGGGGTTCTTCAAAAACTTAAAAAAAAATCATTTAAAATTCTTAAAAATTGTAATACTTATCAAGAACCATATATACCTCCTCACACATGAATACACATACTCAAATATGTTATACATTAAATACAAATGAATCAATACTATCTGCTCCTTAACTTGTTTCATCAAAGCAACCAGTGTTTTATCAAATATAAAAAAAAAACTTTGCTCATGTTACATAATTAAAATTCTTCTAAATATATTGATGATTAGGAAGGCCAGAAGTCCACTTTTATTCAAGGTATGTGCTTCTACACATACCAAATTTTAGAAACTTGCACAATTCCAAACCACAGGGGTCAGGGATTTAGCTAAGTGGTATAAATGCCTTCCAGGCAAGCGCAAGGTCATGGGTTCAGTCTCCCATACCCCCCCCCAAATAATAATGCTCACTTCAGCAGCACATGTACAAACCATATGTACATAAGCCTTGCCTGGTATTCAATTGAGATGATGCATGCATGTTCAAATGCACATTTTTCATCAGAATCATTTATTTTAAAAACATTTAAAAATTGGTATACTGCATTACCATTTATACACTTGTGAGTTTGAATAGTTTTCTCATATTTTTGTTTAAAATTAAGTAGTTGTCAGATACTACAATGATTTAAGTTTCCTGATAAACTTTTAGGATTACATAATTGAGTTCTTTTTTTTTCTTTTGTACCAGGGATTGAACTCATGATCTTGTGCTTGCAAGGCAGGCATTTATACTAATGAGCTAAATCCCTGGCCCAGGATTACATAATTGAATAATGACCTATGATTATAAGATGAGCTATTAAAACACATTACCATTTAGAGTTCCCTGTATAAATCAAGGCTTCTTTCATACTATGCATCAAAACCAAAATAGAAAAACAGAAGAGATGCTGAAACATATACATGTTTTAAGTGTTGCCTGTGAACTCTTTATCTCTAATTTTGGTGTTCTCTAAAGCAATTGTATTTAAACTTTATAACATGACAAGAAATGGTAAAAACTGGACTTACAAAGTAAATTATAACACCTAGGAACTTTTTATATAGATAATGGTACATATTTGGTAAGCAATTATATGAAGAACTCATAATGTTACATGCTCTGAATTAGATAAACACCAAAAAGTTTCAAAAATATCAAATGTATGTAATACTTTGTTTGAAATAATTTTTACAGATATTAGACATGAGGAAACACAAAATAAAGACATTATTCTATACCAAAGTATTATATAAATATTTGACATAATATAAAAATATGTTTAGCTCAAGGACCATGCTTTAAGCTACAATGGAAATTGAGAAACATTTAACCTAGTATATGTAGAGAAAGGGATTTTGCTATAAGATAATAATAGATTAAAAGGATGAAAGAGGTCTCTTTAGTTTTGAAAGATGATGACTGAAATGGGATTATCAAAGTGATACTAAAACATAGACCAGCACAAGGTGATGAACCCAAACTTGACCGTCAAAAATATTGGAAACATTAGACCTGTCTTGAAAGTAGGATAACTTATTTCATGCGGTTGAAAAAAGGGAATAAAGAAAGAAACAAATGCTTCTCATAGTGAGGAGTAAGCTTAAAATCTCAAAAGATGGTTCAAAATATGGATATAAATGATTTTGTATGGGTTTAGGTTCATGGATAATTGAAACATAACACTTAACAGGAAGAGTAAGGATTTATAAATAATCTAAACCTAACAGGTCAGAGATATAAGGAACAATCATGCCACTCTGCCAGCAATTTCTGAATATTTGTACTCAAAACAATAATTATGAGGGATGCCAGATAGAGGGACAAAGTTTTCTACTTAATTGAATGAAGAGATGTGACACATGAATAAAGACAATAATGAATATGACTAGGGCTGGGGATTTATCTCAGTGGCACAATCATCTGCCTTGCAAGTGTGAGGTTGTAAGTTTGATTCAAAACCCCACAAACATTTATGGAAGATGACTAGACTGATTCTCCAAAGATATTTGTATATTTAACCATTAAAAGATGCTATGAGGACATCCATGATGGCTGATTCAAATATAGCATGATAGACAGCCTCTCTGAGAAAAAAAAAACTCAGCTTCTACAATTTGACACCATGGAGAAGACCAGACAAAAGGAGAATTCTCATTACTCAGGAAGAAACTGAGGAAAAAGAAAAAAAAGTAAAAAAAAAAAAAAGAAGAAGTAGTGTGGACAGAGGACTGAAGCTGGGCACACTCTGGTAGCTGTGCTGGGTGCATTTTAGAGTTGGACAACTCACAATCGAGCTGAGGTCGTGGCCCTGCTGAGAGCAGGGGTTGGCAAGCTCAAGACCCTTGGTGAGATGAGGCACTGCAATGGGAGTGGAGATGGAGAGTGGAGCTGCATGGACTTTGGTGAGTGCTGGGAACTGAATTCCCCAGAGCCAGATGACTGGCTAGATGACATATTGGATTTGGGCAGGTCAAGTTTGAATCAACAGCTGAGGTAGCTTCAGTTAGAAGCTCCTGGCCCAAAGTGGAATGGTGAGATCTGCTTGGGTTGGCCCATGCCCCTGGTTGGGATCCAATAGCCAGGGATAAGGGTGTCCCGAACCTATGCCATCCACAGGGCAAAGACTAACAGGCTGAAGTCACTCATTGGTCGAGCAGGGAGGGGCCAGCCCACACTGCACCTGCATGCAATTCACAGATCAACAACAAACAGGAGATGGCAGCACTGCCCTAGCCAGTAAGCTGTAGAGTGACTTAAAGCAATACGTAAAGTTTGGGACACCTCCACCATTCACCTATCTGAAAAAAAACAGAAATATGACAAGACAGAGAAACAACAAAAGCCTTCAACCACTGACCCAGGGAAAATAAAGCCAGGAGAGGTAAATACAGAGGAGATTGAAGGCAGCAAACATGAAATAAAGAAATACTTCCATGACCTCATTGACGAATTTAAATCTGAAATTCTAACTCAGGTGAAGCAAGATATAAGAAGATTAATAAAAGAAATGCTGGGTACTCCTCAGGAAGACACAAATGGAAGAATGGAGGAACCCAGAGAAAGGACAGAAGCCTTTGATGAAGAATATAAACAATATCTAGAATACATGAAACAGGCCCAAAGAGAATATCAGGAAATTAAAAATTCCATGGAAAGCCGGCAAAAATTCTTAAAGCAAACTAAAGACAGACTTTTAAAACTTGAAGATAGGTTTGCAATGCATGGTCATGAAAGGAAGAATCTCTTAAAAATAACAAGGAAGCAGGAAGTAATGATACAAAGGCTAGAAGATAAGAGGATTTATAACAAGAATAAAAATGTGAATGAAGAAAAAGGGACAAATGCAAATGAAATAAAAAGGCTATTCACAGAAATAACTAAGGAAAACTTCCCAAGCATAGGAAGTGATGTTCAAATATATGAAGCATCAGAACTCCAGCCAGCTACAAACAAAACAGATCTACACCTAGACATATAATAGTCAGGATCCCAGAAATCCTTCACAAGAACAGAATATTAAAAGCAGTCAGAGAAAAGAAACAGATTACCTGTAAAGGAAAACTCATCAAAATCACAGTGGACTCCTTGATGCAAACAATCAAATCAAGAAGAGCTTGCAGTGAAGTATTCCAAGCCCTGAAAGAAAATAACCTCCAATCCAGATTGATGTACCCTGAAAAACTGTTTCTCAAAATTAATGGAGAGACAAGGTATTTGCACGACAAAGAGGAACTAGGGGAGTTCGTGACCACCAATCCAACCCTGCAAAGAATGCTGAAAGACATTCTAGGGAGAGAGAAGAAAATCACCAGGATTCCAGGAACAATGGCAGAAAGGCCTCAAAGAAAGGGGCAGACAGTAGAATGAAGGAGAAAAGTAAAAAACAATGACAAAAGAATAGCATAGCAGAGATGAAGCAGAGAAGATTGGCTATATTGCTGTTTTGTCTTGACAGCTTTTATTTGAATTTGATATGCTTGAGGGTGTCAAGTCTGGGAATAGTGGCAACTACTCTGGGGATGGCAGGATTCAATAGAATACCCATTCTGGCTTAATTATTAACTGCCTTTGAAGTCCTGTAATGCCTCCAATGTTTGGTTTTTATTAATAGTGCTATGTACAACTAAGTTTAATTATACTGTTCCTGATGATATAGACAATTTTATTGAAAATAACAGGAAACTTCATGGTGATTACAGTAGATCACCTAGTATTGTGGTTTTATATGTCCTTCTCATTTCATGTTTCTCTAGGAATTTGTATTTCTGACTTGTTTTGGTTTGTTTTTCCCTCTCATACAGAAAGGCTAAGTATGCATGTAGAGACTTATAGCTGTGTAGAACATCTAAACAGTGTATGAGAATTGATTATAGTTATTGTAAAAAGAGAGAGAGGAAAGGAAAGTATTCTAAAGGATATAACTGCATGTACATTTGATGTGTAGGATTGATGAAAATAATACTAAGTTTTTGTTGGATAGAGGAACAGAGCTGAATGCAGTCTCACTGTTTAAATGTCTACTTTGTATGATTTACTTTTGTAACTTGAACAACTACCTCTAGGAGGAAAATATGTAATTGTGAACTAGTGATTTCCTAATGGTTTTTTTGTTTTTATTTTTTTAATTTTGTATTATTTCTACACACTTTGTTTCATTTTTTCTTTAAATAATGAAAAAAATGGAAAATATGAAAAAAAACAAAGATGATATGAGTAAAGAATTTATGGCTGCACAGCATCAGGGAAGTCCCAGAGTCAAAAACTTTTCTGAAATTCTAGTGGAAATTTGTAGGTACAAAACTTTTGCCTCTTATAAACTAGAAATATAGCTTAAAATAAGCCAAACAAACTTTTAAAAAAATGACAAAATTTATAAATCAAAGTTTTCTAAGATCCTCCTGTACACCATGTAACAAAGAAGAATGGTCCCTAACACTCTTGAAACAAATGAATTGATTCCAAAATTTATCCCAGCTTGTGCAGTGACACAGTTTCAGAGCTGCACTATGGTAAAGAATACCCTACTTTCAGTTTGGTAGGCTTGCTGAGTTGAGGAGATAGAGTTAAAAGACTGGGAAGATCAAAAGTACTTAAAGTTCACATGACAGAGTATCACAGAGGAGAGGACCAGCACAGAAAGAAAATGCTGCAGATGTGTGAATATTTGAGTATTCTACACGGTACTTAGGCTTGTGAGAAAACAATGCAAGATGAAAACATCCAAAACAATTTGAAGGAAAAGCATCCAGGCATCATGCAGTGTCAATTACTAACTTCGTTTATGGCAGCCAGAATGAAATAGTTCATAATTGACAAGGCAATGAGTACAGTACTCAACAAAAGGGAGAGGGCAGTAATTGGAACTCTACTAAACTCTGATATGTATCCATTCAAATAATGTTAAAGACATCACCTGGATAAATTAAATGAACTTTATATCATAGAGCAGGTCAAAGATTACTTATAGAAAATAAAAATATCTAATATGTGTAAAATTAAAAAACTTGTATATCAAGGGATACAATCAAGACATTAAAAATAATATAAAAACTACACAAAACTCAAACAAAAATCTTACTGGAAGTAATAAAAAATAAACTGTAAAGTTGCAGGCCAGAAAATCAACATAAAAAAATAGTAGTGGTGCTATACAGTAGCACTAAATAATCTGAAATAGAAAGCAGCAAATCCAGGTGTGGTAGTGTACAACCATAATTTTAATACTCTGGAGGATGAGGCAGAAAAAATAGTAAGTTTGTATGTAGCCTGGGAAATTTAGTAAGGCCCTATCTTAGAAAAAAAAAGGGGGGATAAAACTATGCTCAGTGTGATTCACTCTCATGACTAGGAAGTGGCGAGTGAGAAGATATAATTTTATTTATAAAAAACTGTAAAAATTAAAACATTTAAGAATAAATTTAACCACAGAGGTGAAAGAACTGTACAATAAAAGTTATAAAACTCTTTTGAAAGAAATTTAAAAGGAAAGACAACTAAAAATTTGAAACACACCCTCTATTCATGGATTGGAATAAAAAATATTGTTAAAATGTTGTTAAAATTTAGACATTCAATATTGTTAAAATTTACAAATTCAATATAATCACTATCAAAATATTGGAATTCTTCAAAGAACTATAAACAAATTCTGAAGTTTGTATATAATCACACATTACCCAAAAGCTAAGCCATTTTCAGTATAAAGAACAAGGCAGGAAGGAAAACACTACCTGGCATTGAAACATATGAAAAGGCTATAATAACCTAAACAGCATGGTACTGGAACAAAAAAGAGCATTAGGGAGCAATGGAAAAGAATAAAGGCCATAGAAACAAACCCTTGCACCCTACAGTCAACAGACTTTAAATAAAACTGCTTAGAACATCAAATGCAAAAAGGAGAGTCTTTTTGATAAATGGTGCAGGGAAAAATTGTGTAAAAATATCCAGACAAATGAACTTAGAATATGTTTCCTCATTACTCACAAAAACAAACTCTAAATAGACTAGGGACTTAAACTTAAGACATTAAACTATAAAACTGAAATAAAACATAAGGGAATGCCTCATTACTATGAGACAGATTAAGACAACACAAGAAAAGCACAGGAAAAAAGGCAAAAATGGATATATATTTTGCATAAAATTAGAAAGATTAGGTAAAGCAAAGTAATCACTCAGCAGAGTTCAGGGAAGACAAATAAATGGTAGAAAATATTTTCAATGAATATATCTGATGAGGAGTTGATATCCAGAATATGTAAAGGATGATGAAAACTCAATAGTAAACAAAGCAAAAAAGCCAAATAAACAGTAATTTACATATGAATAACATTTAAATCAACATTTCTAGAAACAAGACATATTAAAGAACAACATACACATGCAAAAATTCTCAAACTTGGGTGGGGGAAGAAACAACAAGACCACACCAGCATTCCAATCTGGGAACCAACACCATGCATGGGCAGCTGCTGAACCAGGAAAAGCAGTCCCCAGCCTATCCCCAAGAGTCAGTGCTATTCATGGAATGGAGGGAGAGAGAAGAAGGCCACACTAGCAAGCAAGCTCAGTCTGGGTACCAGCACCATGCACAGGCAGCTGCCAGACTGGAAACAGCCAGACCTCAGCCCCTTCCTGCACATGGGCTGGCAAACAAGAAGTAGCAATCATCTCCCCACCATGTATAAATAACTGGCTTATCTGGAGAAACACAGGCTGTGATGATAGCTATGGAGGTGAAATGCAACTGGATCCCTGTGGCACTTTGGTATTGCAAGAACATTGCAGGTCTAGGGCCAGTGTTCTAATCATACATTCAGAAGATAGCAGTACACAGTGTGACATTTAGTGGGGATCTCCTTCTGAGGGTTATAGACATTGCTGATTCCCTATGGTCTTACTTTAGATGTCCTATATCATTTCCATTGTTTTGTTGGGTTAGATATTATTCTATTTAGTTTTGCTTCATTATGCTAATCTAATGGTAGGAGCAGCTATTTGAAAGATAAAGATATATTATGGTAGCAATTTTGGATTTACATTGGCTTGTTTTGAAATCCTTTATTGCATTCATTGTTTTGCTTTTATTGTTTATATTCTATTCTGTTCTGTTTGATTTTTACTATGTATGAAGTTATCTGCAGGTATTTTGAAGACATCAAAAGACATTATGGTAACTATTTGTTAATTTTATAATGTTTTGCAGTGCTGTGTCTTTTATACTAGCTTGTTTTGATTGCTTTTATTCTGTTTTATTCTCTTTAAAATAAAATTCTCAAATTCAGTAATCATAAAAATGTACATAAAAACCACGTTATCACCTTACACTGTCATAAAAGACAAATAGCTAAAAGGTTAAAACTAACTCATATAGGTAATAAAGTGGAAAAAAAAGAACATTTATACACTGTGGACAATACTTTACACTAATGTACCCACTATAAAAACATTATGGCAATAACTCCAAAAATAGAAACTAAGTTTATGATATCATTTAGTAATCCCTACTAGATACACATCAAAAGGAAATGAAATCAGTATCCTGAAGACATCTCTACATACCCATGTATACCACAGTACTATATAAAAGAGTAGAGAAAACAAAACAATCAAAGTATCCACAAACTTGTTAATTGGTAGGATCTGGTTCACAAACTTAATTTGTATCATGATTCTAGTCCTGAACTGAATTGGTCTGGAACAAGTCATATTCCCCAATAAAGTTCAATGCAAATAAAATTAATACATTCTAAGCCATGTATATTTTTCTTAAAGCAGTATGAAACAAACTACGGTATAAAGAGAAAGACAACTAACCTTCCTTGAGGAGAATTCTGGCATATGGAACAGGAAGATGGGTTGAGAGAAGGTTATTTTCAGAGGGAGAGCCCATCCATAAGAAAATCAGGGAGATCTCTTCACAAGTTGCCTCTCTTGTTTTCTCTTAGCTGCAAGGTCAACTTTGATGAAAAAATCTATTTCATGTTACTTTCTTTTTGTGTGTGTGTGTGTTTGTTAATACTCCAGAAATGACAGAACACTTTATCATCTTTATCATTTATTGCATTCAATAGGTGGTGCATTATGGTTATGTTGAGGTGATGCTTCCCAACAAAATACTAGCACTCTAAGTTTTCAATAATTTTTTGGGGGGGTACTGAGGATCCAACTCATGACCCTGTACTTGCCAAGCAGGCACTTATGCTGCTGAGCTAAATCTCTGGCCCTTATAATGGCTTTTATCACAGTACTGATAATCTCCTACCTGTCTTGCTCTTCCTCAGTGGAATGCTCCTAAACAAGCACCTTCTACTACTCACTCTGGAGTTCAGCAAGTTCTTTCATTGTCAGCTGCTTATTATCATCCTCCAGAAGCTCCTTCACATCTCCACCATCGATGTGCAGATCAATACTCTTGATCACAAACACAATCTTCCTCACTGCCTGTGCATCAGATCCTTGAAAGGCACATCTACTGACACAACATGGCCACAGTTTCCCCCAGGCTGAGCTTAAGATCTGGTACATGCTATCTTCCCAGACTTTTTCAAAGAAGTTTTTGCAGTGGAGGACATTGAAATGTTTCTTGCAGAACTCTTTCAAACATTCAGGATGTTTCTTCAGTGATATTAAAATACCTGGTGAAGAGCACCTTTGTGTAAAGTTTCTTAAAGTTGCAGATCACTTGCTGGTCCATGGGCTGCAGAAGGGGGCAGGAACTTGAAGTCATACTCAGCAGCCATATCATCCACCAAGGCTGGAGGGTGTGCCAGGGCATTGTCCATCAGAAGAGGGTACCTTTCAGACAGTTGGTTATCAGAAAGACTTTATTTTTAACAGTGGATGAGAGAACACCTCGTGTTGCCATCTCATGAAAAACTTCCTCATGACCCAAGCTTTCACATTGGGCCTCTACCCGACAGAGTCTGGCCTCATTCACATTGTGTTCCTTGAATGCTGGGAATGGTACAACAGCAGTGGCCTAATCTTCAGATTGGCACCTGTGTTCACATACCGCAAAAGGTCAATCTGTCCTTCGAGGGCATGTGCACCAGCAGTGCCGTAGATCTGCATGATATACATTCTGTACAGCATCTTCTTCCAGAAGAGCCTTGTTGAAGCTGAACACTTATTAAGTGATGTATCTTTTTGCCTTCATAAATTTCTTTTTTAATTTTTTTTAATTTTAAAGAGAGTAAAACAAAAGAGGAAAGATCTAACCAGATCAGAACAGAACAATGTAAGCAACACAGCACTTCACAACAAGACAACTGGATATTAGCAGTAGCTATCATAATGTCTCTTTCTTTGAAATAGTTGAGCTTAGCTTTACACACAATAATGTCAAACACAGCAAAACAGAATAAAACCACTCAAGAGAATGAAATTATTGAAAGGCATTCTAAACCAAATAACCAAAGATGAACAATTGCTACTATATTATCTCATTTTCCATAAAAAAATTGCTTATACTCTCATACATATTAAACTCAAATAAGACACAAGGTGATAGAACCAATGGTAATATAAAAACAAGAGCATGTTAGGACTTCAGAGAAACATGATATCAAATGAAAAATGGCTGCCATGTTGTATTTTCTTCAAAGTAACTATTCATACCATCACATATATTAAGATCAAACAAAACATGATAAAGCCATTAGAACCAAAGAATGAAAACCTAAGACTTCAAAGCAATATAATGGAGAACGATGATTACCATAAAATCTTCTGTACTCTTACCATTACTTAAACTATTGAGACTATATGGTATTTAAGCATCTGAGTTTGACTTTTTTCACTTATGAGTATAGACTCAAGTTGCATCCATTTATTTATAAATATCTCAATGTGATCACTCTTTATAGCTCCATATAGTAGTACTCCATTGTATAAAAGTTCCACAATTTTTTTATCCATTCCTCAGTTGATGGGCACTTAGGTTGTTTCCAAGATCTGGGTATTACAAATTGTGCCACTATAAACATGGATGCAAATATATCACTGTGGTAAAATGTTTTCAGATCTTCTGGGAATATGCCTAAGAGTGGAATAGCTGGGTCAAATAGGACCTCCAAACCCAGCTTTTTGAGAAATCTTCAGACTGACGTCCACAGTGGTTGCACCAGTCTACACTCCCACCAACAGTGCAAAATAGTTCCCTTTTCCCCACAGCCTCTAGAGCATTTGTTGTTGGTAGTTTTGTTGGTCCTGGTGATTCTTTGTGGAGTGAGATGGAATCTCATTGTGGTTTTAATTTGCATTTCTTTAATGACCAATGGTGATGAATTTTTTTATGCATTTATTTGCCATTCATATTTTGGCATCTTAAGAACTGTGTATTCATCTCAGATGCCCATTTTTGGATTGGGTCTTTGAATTTTGGGGGTCTGATATTTTTTAATACTTTATAAGTTCTAGAAAGAAGTCCTTTGTCTGAGGGAAAGTTCACTAAGATTTTTCCCAGTTTTTCACTCTGCTGGAGATTTCTTTGGATATGCAGAAATTCTTTAATAAGATGTGAATTCCAGTTATTGATTCTGGGGAGTATTTTCCATGCAGTTTTCTTCTTGTTCATTAATTCTCTACCTACACCTATGCCTTCAAGATTTTTACCTACTTTGTCTTCCAACAGATTTAGTGTTTCTGTTTTAATATTTAGATCTTTGATTCATTTAGATTTTAGTTTAGTACATGGTGATAGGCCTGGATCTAATTTTAGTTTTTGGCATATAGAAAGGTAGTTTTTCCAGCACCATTTATTAGAAGACTATCATTCTTCCAAAGAACATGCTTGGCCCCTTTATCAAAAATAAGGTGGTTGAGTGTGTTCATAGTTGTATCTTGTAGTCTATTCCATTGATCTTCAGGTCTGTTTTATTCCAATAGCATGTTGATTTTATTACAGTAGCTTCAAGTCAGGGATTCTGATACCTCGTGCCTTTGCTTTGCTGCTTAGAATTGCCTTTGATATTCTAGGTCTCTTCTGGTTCCAGATGAATTTTAGGAGTGATTTATCTTGATCTATGAGGTATGTTAGTGCTATTTTCATTGGGATTGCATTGAATTTGTATAACAATTGTATAGAATAGCCATTTTCACAATATTTATTCTTCTTATCCATGAACAATGGATGTCTTTCCATTTACTGAGGTCCTCTTCAATTTCTTTTTTCAGGGTATTATAATTTTCCCTGTATAACTCTTTTATGTCTTTCATTAGATTAATTCCTATATATTTCATTTTTTTGAATGCTAGTGTGAAGGGTGTGGCTTCTCTTATTTCTCTCTCGGTGATTTTGTTGTTAGTGTATAAGAATGCTATTGATTTTTGAGTATTGACTTTGTATCCAGCTACATTGCTGAATTTATTTATTATATCCAGGAGACTTTCAATGGAGGTTTGAGGGTCTTCTATGTAGAGTATCATGTCATCTGCAAATAATGATAATTTAACTTCTTCTTTTCCTATCTTTACTCCTTTTATTTC